>JAGFPH010000502.1:320918-334133 GCA_018207615.1 Philaenus spumarius
GTTGAGTACACATTCTTGGAAGCTTAACAGCAGTCGAAGGCAGACAAAATTTTTGGAAGCCCAACCTGTATTGTTTGTTTAGGAGAGCACCCGTCCTCAGACTAGATAGAATTCTTAGTATACGACCATAAGTCAAAACAGCTACACATAAACTTTATAAATGCATGAACATTCTCTTCAATACTTTCTCTTTTTAGCCTACTGCCTTTTGTTCCATATAATTGGGATAACCTACTAGTAAACTTTTCTCCTTTCAACTTAGAAGTTTAAATTTTTTTAAATTGAGGACTTAAACATACATTATATCTTAAATGTTAAGGTGTTCAGAAAAAAAATTGTTATTCGGAAAATTGGTTAATCAGAAGTTTGACTTATTTACATTTCTTTACCCTGTTTCTACTGTAGTTTCTTTGTTATTATTATCCTGATAGTGGGTGAATAATTCCAAACTGCAGTAGAAACAATGTAAGAAATATCTTAAAAAGTGTTCAGTAGAGGTTTGTTTTTTAGAATATTTTAAACATAATACTTACGATTCATCGAGAACCTCAGGACTCATATATCTCTTGGTGCCTACTCTTGGGTTAGGTGCAACATCCATCGTACCTGTTGACTGAGTATGAGTTACCGCCAAACCAAAGTCTGCTATCACACATGTTCCGTTATTTTTTACAAGAATATTTTTACTTTTGATGTCTCTGTGTGCTATCGCTGGTTTTCCCTTCAAAAGTAAACAAAAATAGTCAGATATTAAATAAAGGAAAAGACTAAAAATTTTAAACTGTCATAATAATTAATTACAAATATTGACCTTGAGTCTGGGTTTTAGTTAATAAAAGAGACAAGATTCCTACAATTAATCTGGAGACACAGTTTTCTAAAGATGAGCATTAAAGTTACATTGTGGTAATAGACTGCAACATTGCACGACACCTCTGTAATTGTTTGCATTAACCTATTAACGCATGGCGGAAAAGTTACCATCTGTACTTCCAAGGTCATCAATATGTTATCTGAAGTAACATTGCACACGAAATTACTTGAACTTGATACATTACGGGAAAATTACTAGCTATCCGTTTTACCAAGGTATAATTTTGTAATGTAACGTTGCAGATGTGATTACTTGATGCTAAAATAAATAGCCTACAGCGTTATGTTCACTATTCAAAGTAATAACATTTATGTAAATTTATTAAAACTAAAATATTGAATGATTAAAACAACGAGTAGTTATTGATACAAAACATTAAGAATTACATAACTTGATTAAGTATAAATATATATTGTAATACAATTGTGTAAATTCTAAATAAGTGTTTAAAGTTAAAGGTTTTACATTACAGAGTATATAATTCAACTTTTTTAATATTTATTAATTTTAATTACAGAGTATCGGTTCAGCTCAGTTTTATAAATTTAGAAATTAATTTGTGTCTAAAAGTAATGGATAGTAGTAATAGTTTTGAGTCTTTGTAATATTTTTGGGATAATGTATGCAAGATAACGTATGTCAGGATTAACACCTAATCGGAAAGTTCCACATTCCACCTTTACTCCGCTGCGTTATCGATTGACGCTACAAAAATAATAGGGTGTTTTATGGAATGTATTAACGTGATAATAGTCTGCTACGGATTTATAGCATTATTTATTCTATTAAGTTTAAAAATGCCGGCATCTACAGTTTTCATATCGTTTCAAATTATATATATGAAAACTCAGAAACGTTCTCATTAAAAATACATATACAATACCATTATTGCTTGTGTTCAAGTAAATAATATGGTTTAAAAAATATGTGAAATGATCAGTATCCATAAACTATTCAATATACTCTGTTTGAATTTATTATTCAGTAATCATTTATATTCATTTCTGTTATTAGTGATCACCAAGCATTTGTTATCATCTATGTGCTAAAATAAATACACAATGTTTCAGGAATATGAATCAACTCCCACTATCCAGTGACTAAAAAAAATACAGGAACATAAAAGTCTTGAGTCCTAGGCCTATGTGAAACAAACTTATAATAATAAAATTAAACTAAAACTATATCAATAACATTAAACAACTAACGTAGCACATCTCAGAACTGGGATTAAGGAAATCAAAACAACACATTAAATGCACAGCGTGAATCTTGTTTCGACTTCTCAGTTCTGATATGCACTGCACAGATGATGGCAAATAATTACTAATAACATTATCAAATATTATTATTAAATTCTTGTGTTAAAGTTATAACGGTACCAAAATTCACAATAAATAATTCATTATTTTTATATTCATGGTCTTCGGAGATCGACCGCATCACTGGTGTCTGTTAGTTCAATACAGCTGAATTTCGGGCACTCTACAGCTGTAACAAATGTTAAGTGAAGCCAGAGACCTACGCCTAAATTATACAGTTCTGGGAGTGAACCGTATATATCTTTGTCGGGCACATACTTGGGAAAGTTAGTTAAAAATTCTAACTAGTTAGAAGTTATTAGTTAGTTCCGTAAAAAGTAACTGATAGAAGTTATTAGTTAGTTACTTAAAAAAGTAACTGATAGAAGTTATTAGTTAGCTAAAAACTAACAAGTTATTAGTTAGTTCCGTAAAAAGTAACTGATAGAAGTTATTAGTTAGTTACTTAAAAAAGTAACTGATAGAAGTTATTAGTTAGCTAAAAACTAACTAATAGAAAATAAAGTTAGGTTTTGGAGAAGTTTGCTATTATTATACGGATTACGATTTTTCAACTGTAATTTTGTAATAATAGTTAATACAATAACAAAAATATAAGAATAAACCGAAAAATAACCCCAAAATATATCTAATTTAATATCAAAGTTAATCAAAGAAATTGGGCAGGTGTAATATGTATTCTTTGACAAATCTTTGTCAAAGATTTCATCAAAGATCTTTGATACAACTTTGACCAAACTATAACCAACCAACTTTGACCAAACTATAGTTCTATAAACTATAACTTTGGTTAAATTATGTTTGACCTTACTATATTTTAATTCAATTCAAACATTGGTTGTTACATAATTTATATAAATAGCTGTGTTTTATCAAAAACTGAACATGATTTTAGGTTAGGCCTACAATGAACCAAAACATGTTTATTTGCAACCAATTTAGAATTAGGTTTTTTACAATTTTTAACAACTGTCAGTTTTTTAATTTTAGGTAAAAGCAAACAAAAGGTTATTGTATTATCTATAAAGGTTTACATACTATAAATTTAAATTTGTGTAGTATATTCTTAAGTGGCACAAAACCATTTTGCAATTCGATTACTTAAGTCAATGTAATGAAATGGAATAACTTTAGTAACCTTTAAATCATGCAATAGCGAAGCATTGTTGGGTCCACTAGTTGTAGATAAACATAAGATTACACAGCATCATTATCCTCTATTCACAACTATGAAAGTATTTCTTTCAAAATGAAACAAAATTAAAACGGTAGCCTAAAATTATCGAATCAGTCTTACTAATAAATTTAATCAAACCTCAAAAACTTCTACAGTTGAAACATTTTATTGCGGCTATACATTTATTGCAGCTAGACGCTTGAAAATCAAATGCGCGTTTGTATTATCAGTTATCACGGACAGTCCCGATACCGTAATTATTACGGCGGGCAAACTATTGTTTAACGTTTCCGATTTTTATATAAGAAAATTTAAGATTAAATAATATTTTTGCTGAAAAAAATAATACAATTTTTTGTTTTAAATGCTCTACAAAGTACAAACAGACTATACACTATTTGTCAGAATAAACATCAACTGAAGAGTGAAGTCATTGTCTTGAGATGACAAAATATATTGCCAAACATTCCCCATTCTCTCCCCTTACGCTATACCGTTACGTCCGTTACCGATATTGTTATTGGTTGGCGCTGCATACCACCCACCCCTTCCCATCCTGTCCTGTTGTCTTTGTCATGGCAGGCGCTGACCATTTCTGGGAATCCCATACATAACAACATCACCCTCACTGCTCGCGTCATAAAATTCTAATTGAGGTACTTCCCTCCGTTCAAAAATCTAACTAATTAAACAACAAAACTGCTAACTAATATATTATCTATTCGTTAGCTGGATTCTAAACTAAGTAGAAGTTATTTTGATTACTTTTTAAAAACTAACGAATATGATAGAAGTTTAGCCGAAATTGCTAACGAATATAACTATTCGTTAGAATTTCTATTCGTTATTCCCAAGTATGGTCGGGCAACCTGTTGATTGTTGTGACAGTTGTAACACTAACAGCCATGGCACAGAGAAAATATACGATAAGAAATTAATCAGCAGTTTCCTATAGTGTCTAAAAGCACAGAGGTTTGGTCTAAATAAATAAATGACGCAATACTTAAATGATATTAACCATTTATAATTTTTACATATATATTTCTTAATGACGCAAAATAATTACAGTAGAATCATTTTTTTTAAATAAATAAATAAAAGATATAAGCAGACTGTAAAAGTAGGTAATATAAAAGCAGACTTAAAGAATATATTAAAATATGAACGTATGTAAAATGTGAAAATTATATAAGAGATTTTTCTTCAACAAGTAGTGCGTTTGAGGTGAACAGTATAAAGCAATAGTTAAAATTATAAACAGTTTAATAATAAAGATAATAACAAAATATAACACAATTCGACATACGTATCGAGATACCAGCATAATAAGAAACTCCATATATAATGATCATGGAAGCAATTCAAAGAGAGAGAGGGCATCAACTTGTGTACGTGACAAGACGCACGCATGAAGCAATTGGTAACGCGAGAGAACGTTCCAGAAAAACAGACTTCTAACAAGATGGCGTAGCTGTTGATGTGCGTTGTATAAGGTCGGCGATGTGTAATCCACATAAAATGTAGTTTTTGTTTCGAGATGGTGACAAATTTGGTCACAAAGTAAAGAATATATACTT
This sequence comes from Philaenus spumarius, assembly GCA_018207615.1. Taxonomy (NCBI): domain Eukaryota; kingdom Metazoa; phylum Arthropoda; class Insecta; order Hemiptera; family Aphrophoridae; genus Philaenus; species Philaenus spumarius. The sequence goes on from JAGFPH010000502.1 coordinate 325,869, forward strand.
TGGAGTTGGTGTTATCGTAAGAACTGAAATTGATCGTATAAATCAAGTGATTTTCAACATATAACTGTTCCATGTGCTTCAACAGAACTAACGCGCGATAGGCTTCAGGACATCTTGAGTGAATTGTGTTAACGACGAAAAATCCTAGGTAAATAACAGTGCGACGAATTACGCAGTAAGTAATAATGGCCATAGGACACATTTTTTTTAGTCTGCAAGTGTAAAAGTTTTGATTATTTTAAAAAAAAAAGTAACTTCTCTTAAATTCTGTTGCGTCATTTTTTCTTTTTGAGAGATAGGGCTGATAAAAGTTTCATGTAATTGTAAATAGTTCATTGATTTGTTTGTATATTTGTACCATTATGTTGATATCTTTTTATTGTTGTGAACATTCACTTTTAAATATGTTTGAGTAAACAAAGGTTGTTGCCACAATGTCTTGAATTTCTTTATACAGCCACGAATATCCATTTAGCTTGTACTTTAATAGCCAGGTTTCCACCCCTGAGGAAATCAAATTAGTTAATAAATATTTTACAGTAATTGATCATTATAAATAGATATATGCGAATAGAGCATAAGTGAGGTTATATGTGGATTATTTCAAATACTATGATTATTATTTTTTTATTAATATTGTGGGAGTTAAGTGAAGGTGATTTTAAGGTGAATTAAAGTAAGGTGAATTATAGTAAGGTGAGTTAAAATAAGGTGAAGCATATGATATTATTTTACGTTGAAGTTAGGTGAGAGATGTTATGGAGAGTTTAGGTAAATGGTGATTTTATTATTGGAGTAAGGCAATAGGCCTAAGAGGTGTTTTAATGATTTAAGGTTTTACATGAGCGACGACTTTTGGTGTTAAGGTGAATGAGTGAAGGAGATGAAGGAGAGATATTGATAATTATTGAATAATCCACATATAGCGTTTCATTTTTGATTTAAAAACATAATTTTTTTTAATTTTTGAAATTTTTACCGAACCTCATTTTTTTTAACACATTAATACTTTATAATTTTTTCATTTTTTTTGTAACCATAAGTTACACAGTCAGTTGATGTTTCTAAAATATTTTAGACTACATTGTTTTCTTAGTTTCGAAATAACGGTTTTCCAAGTGATACTATGGTTCATGTGTATGGCCTTCATTAAATTTTTTTTATATTTCCTTATTTCTATTGTCGCTAAGTTTTCTTTTGTAATAAATTGATAAGATCACTAATAATTTAATGTTTTCAAATTCTATTCCATGGGATGTTGTGCTGGAATGGTCGGCTATTGCTGAAATTTATGTTTTTGAGCTTTTTGTGTACCTGATATGTGAGCTAACCGTAATTTTAAAACTAAGAACACAATCCAGTCTAGAATCTTCTAGGAACACCAACTGTCACAACAACCGCTATTGAAACCGAATACCAGGTGGTCAAAGGTTCACTCCCAGGACTATATTTAACCTTAAGCCAAGGCCTTCTCGCTTCACTTGACATTTGTTAAGTCTCAATAATTGACAGCTGTAAAGTGCCTGAAACATCAGCTTTATTCAACTAACAGACATCTATGATCGATCTCCGAAGACCAAGAACATAGAAATATTATGTGTGACTGGAATTCTATCTTTGAAAAAAATTTCTTGTTTATCAATAATCAAACTTAAAAATGCATACTCATTCATGAAATAAAGTAATAATAGATCAACTTTAACATTAATCTCACTGTCTCATATCATAAGTAATCTAATCTAATTATAATAAAAAATACAAAAATGTAATTATTACCATATTATGTATATGAAAAATCTCTTGATATGAGTTATGTGAGGTGAAATTAAAATAAGAGGAAGAAAAAGTGGGAAAGAGGAAGAAGGCAGGTCCTGCAACAAATAAAAAGAAAAAGCTTTCTATCATTGAGGAGCAAGGTAAAGGATAGTAAAAAAATAGGCAAATTAAAAACTTCACTTCTGTTTTAACACACATTTTTTTTTGCTTAACGTTTGTACGTTATGACGGTTAGATTTATGAAGACGGGGGAAGGAAGCAGTAAAATGTAAGTAAATTGACATGCAGTTGTTAGGTTCCAACTCTTTTAGCCCCTCGGCCACAATACTTCCCGAAAACGAATAGTTAGAAAACCATACCAGTAAGTGGACCTAACAAATACATTTTGGTAAGTTATAATATAATTATAAATCATTTTCAAATCTTCCCACAATTATTTATAATTGATATTACATCCAATCTTTTTTTTTTTTTTTTTGACTGTATTGACATGACTAAATTAATTTATACAATGATGCCTATGCCTGAGTGCAACTTAGATGACATGCATGACAGTCACTTGAGCTGCATTACTTCTAATTCACTAGTCCTTAACAGGTTTAGACTTTATGAAACAATCTTCTGTACGTTTTATTTGTTTTCTGTAGCATGCTGCAAATTACCGGTATTAAAAAAAAATATATAAATATATAAAATATAATTAAATCCCAACCTCTGTGTGTGTTTTAATACATTATACTTTTTTTATATAAATTTACTTTGTTTGGAGTAAAGTGGGGTAACAATTTATGATAATCCAACTGAAAATGACATTAATAAAGTAACTGATAAGTTTCTTGATGATTTGGAATTAGAAAGTGCCCAATTATGTTATTATGTATATTATTATTTAGTTGTGGGTTTATTTTATTATATTTTTTTTTACTACAGACGTTTATTATTTGTAGATCTTTAAAAAGTGAAAATAGTGTTATTATAACTGTAAATAAGTACATGATAAAATTCAAAGTTTTATATACAGCAAAGATTAATAAATTTACATAAAATACACAATTACAGAGGTTTTTTGGCAAATGTCAAAAATGGCCAGACTGCAGAGTCATTAATTATAAGCTCGTCCTCAATGAGTTAAACTTCAAGGAATTCAATAACAAATACATTTACAGCTTATTATGCCTCTTTTGCAATGTTATTGTATTAATTTTAACATATTTTAATTAATTAATTATTTAAAATGAAAATATTAGTGATGACCAACATTCAGTTAGCCAACAAAAATTCGTTACATCTAATCTTGTAAACCAAAACAACATTGTAAATATAAAATCACCACCTTACTATTTATTATTATTATCTCTACTTGTACTTATAAAGCAAATAAAGTACTTACGGTCTGTGAAATAGTATTTTGATCCAACATTTAAGCATTAAAACAACAAAAATACATTTGTGATTAGACACTGAAAATAATTTTAACACTGCGGGTCCAGTGAATATAAAATAACTGAAACTTAAAAATTTAAGTTATAGCTTGCAAATAGTATAAGTAAAAATAAGCAATAGCTAGTACTAAAGAAATTTCTTTAGATATTTTTAAGGTTTTGTAGGTTTTCCTCTTAAAATAAATTGTAGCAAAAGCTAAAATTATTAAGTGAAAGCTTGCATATGTTTAATATACCGCTTAGGTGGCTTATAGCATTGTATTTGGATAACCTAATAGAACTCCGATCCAATGCAATATTTTGTTTCACTGGAAATTCAACGATAATGGCGTTATCTATTGGAGAAACGACAGAAGCTGTATGAAACACCAATGCTACCAATGATTTCTCCCTAGCGTTACCTCGCGGCGCGATCATGTACTATTTTCGCGACAACCTTTTTTCCGGCACACAGCCCCCGTATGGATGCAAGATCTATTTATTATTCATGATGTGTGTCTATAATAATATACAGGTGATTCTGTAATGTGCTGAGGCAATTCAGAGAGTGGCCATAAGAGTCACAAAAAAAATGAAGAAAAACTTCCTATAAACATATGAACGGAAACATTCTTTTACCACCTGTCCGCTATTTTTTTTTACTAAATAATGTATGTCTCTAGAACCGCTCAACCGATTATGTTGAAACTTTGCAAGTTCATACCTGCCAACTTTGAAAATTCAAAATCAGTAAAAACTATGTGCAAGTAATTTTTACCCTTTTTTACGACACAACCTGTATATAGCCAATAAAACCTAATATCAGATTAATTCAGAGACAGTTACTATTAAAATGACAATTAAAAATTAGGATCACTTAAGATGCAGTAATTTCATTAATTGTAGTAACTCTTTCCGCAATAATTATGTCAATTCAACTAACCTTTACATAATCTTTTTATAAACATGTGTCAATAAAAATGTTATTAAGTTTTAGAGAGATACACAAAGGCTAGAGTAAAATGTATATAAACTAATATTCTAGCTGCTTTTCAAATCAATGAGAATGAATAAAATATTATTTTCAAATATATACAGACTATACTATTTTGGAAAATCCATCTGAAAGAACTTAATACAGACAAAAAGAAGAAACATTTTTCAAATAACCCATAACTAACTACACAAACCAGTTGGTTTGTTCTATGTAAAAGTTTTCCTCTGTGTAAAAAAAAGGTTCTTGGGTTGCCTTAATGATTGGCAATATCATTTTAGGTTAGATAAGCTAGTAAATTAATTACACATTTCATAACTAGGTCCCTATTAATTAACATTGTTAGTACAATTGAATATAGAAAGTAAAAAAAGCCACACATAGGCTATATCATTTTTTGAGAATTGGCCCCTATACAAGTTCACTTTTAAGAAATAAGGTCAACTAAGAACTTAGGACTTCTTACTACTTTGGTTAAATCGCTGCTGTGGAACATTAACTTGTTGTTAGTTTACTGTAAAGTTCTTACTTTTGAAAGTTAAAGGTTGCAAAAAATATAAACTAAATGAAACGATATATTATAAGAGTAGAATATACACTTTTTATTTTATGTACGATATTGTTTTGATCGTTGACAGAGGTAAGATATCGTAAAACCTAGGGATAGGTCCAGATTTTGTCGATTCTCGATTCCAATTACCAAAACCCTGTAATATGGGGAAAGGAAAACAAACCCAACAAGATTGCCTTAAATGCTTAAATGATCCAAAATAGAATATTGCTCTTTTTTGAATGGTCATTAATATCCTTGTCTTGTTGTAAGAAATTATAAATAATATGGTAATGTTTATGGGAGTATTAAAAATTTCAGTTAACTTAATATGCATATTTATTAAAAGTATAAAATTTTGATGTTAAAACTATTTGTGTGAGCCAAAAATATCTAGGCTACATATGATTATTTTTACAATTGGATAAAAAAAAACTGTTTAGTCTATGTCTTCAATGATTAATGAATCATTTAGACATGCTGCTGGATTATTGACATGGTAATTTCTAAAGAGGCAATGTCCTTAAATAAATAAACTTAAAAAGTTAGATAGCATTCAGAATTAGGCACAAAAGATTAAAACAAATGCCCGAATACAATTTTTGCTAATTTTATGAACTATCGTTGTTGAAATATTATTTAAAATGCAATGACGAAAGTCCACAAAAGAAAAAGATGTCCGAATATTATTAGCTCTAATTTTATAAAACGCAATTTAATATAGGCCTACAAGTATGTCCGCGAAAAACCTATACTCCCGAGAACAATAATTTGTTCTTGTTTCTCTCAAATACAGGCGTTAAAATTAAATTTTAATTTCAATTACAACCACTATGGTCGGAGAAAAGGTTGTTTAGATAAACTTTGTAAAATTCGGAAAAAATGGAAATTAAATTTCACTATTTCATGGATCATAAGTAAAAAAACTCACACTGATTTAAATAAAAACCCGAACCACAAAACAAGGAGCAAAAACTATAACTAAACAACTAAATTGTAAGTTAAGTTTAATACCTTACAGTTATGTACATTTCGATGACATGGTCATCATCCTCAGAGGGTTTTAACACTACTCAATTCAACACAAGTTATAACTTTTTCAAAAAGTTTAGAATCCTTTTTAATGGTTTCCAAAATGTCAGTACAAATGTTCATGTGAGAATCCTTTTTGTTCAGGTGCGAGATTCTTCGTCACCATTTTTGAACACTATATACAATATACAATAAGCTATTCAAACAGGAAGATACTATTGATTTAGGAGGAGGTGGAACCAAAGGTTCATACAGGGGAGACTTTTTTTATCGTGCATTTTGTGTATCCCCTCGGTCTGAGTGGTGCCTAAGACATCGTAAAGTGTTTCTTCGCAATTATTTACATCTATGAAGGTTTACAAAATTATTTCATTAAAAATATCAATTCCATTCAGGAAAAAAGATTCTTAACCAATATTTTACCTGTGTTCCAAATATTTCTGTATGAAGGTGTACTAGGCCATTGACCATTGACAAGCACAACTTCATCATCTGATGATGAGAGAGCGTCGTTCTGTTTAGGTGATCGTACAAAGATCCCAGAGCATGATGATGCGTAATTAACCAAAGCTGTGTACAAGAATTACGAGAAGTCATATCTGAACCAATGTATCCAAGGATATTTTCATGTCGAAGTAATACAGTACTGAAACACAGATTAATGTAAGCATTGTTAGTGTAGGTAGTATGAATTAATTACAAAAATCTTTTAATCATAGGAACTAACATGAGAGTGCCAAATGTGTATGGAGGCAGTTGTACAGTTTTACATATATCCTAAATAAAGCTAATGTAAGAGACATTATAAGAGACTCCTACGCATAAGAGACTCAGACAAAGAGAGTTAGTCAGAGATGGGAATTGTTTACACACTGACATGTGATAGTTATCTTAACTCAAAGTAATTTTCTCGCAGTGAATTTAACAAAAAAAATATACTCCTGAAACATTTTATAAAGAGTTTTTTTTATAATGGAAGAAACATCGTCGACTATGGGGATGCAGTAATTTTAAAGAATGTCTGATTTTTGAATAAAAGTTATTTGGGTGTGGTCTGTGTAGTGCACGGAACAAGGAGCATTAAGTATAAAAAAATCTTAAACTACAATTTTTGTAAAACATACAGTAGGATCAACTTTTCTTAGCACTTGAGGTTTACGCATGAGGCTATTTTCACAGCGTAGTAAAACTCGGCGGAAGCTACAGTCAAGCGCAAAACTTATTGTTTTACCAAAAGATCGGTGTGTACAGAGTACCGTTTAGAAGTTTGTTCTCATCCAATTCAGATTTTAAGATTGATAACTAATAAGTGTGTTCCTTTTTTAGTAAAAGCACAATAAATATTTTTGAATGAAGAGGTTATCTTTCTACAAAATTGTATGATTTTTCCGTAAATATTCCTACACCCAAAAACCTACATTACAAAGCCAAGAGCGAAAAATTGTACATTTATGAAAAATCAACCCAAGGAAGGAAAATTCTTAATAGATGTGAAGAAAGTTTAAGAGCACACAAGTCAAGCAACAGGGGTTTCAAAACTGTCCGTTATTATAATATCAAAAGACTATAAAGTTTTAGTACACCTGGGAAAACGCATAAAGTATTGAAATCAGTCACCGGAATTGACAATTTCGACAAATGTGTGATTAGAAGAACGGTGCATTCCTTTTATACTCAACAGAAAAGCATTTACCAATGTTTTTTCTTTAGTTCAAAATTAAAAGTTAAAATCACAAAACTTTCCGCTTTTACTTTTGTACTAAAAATAATCAAAATCCCTAAATTTGAACATTTTTAACTCGGAAACTATGAGAGGTACATTGAAACCTGTAATTGACAATTGTAAGATCTCCAACTTTCCAAAGTATAAAATAATATAGAATAGGACCATAAGTCAATTTTAGAAAGAGAGCATTTTTATTTTTGAATTTAACTTAATTTATATTACAAATGTTTTTTAGAAAGAGAGCTTAATAATTAGAAGCATTTTAAAGTAAAGGAAATAAATATAAAAGGGCAGACAATTTTAAAGTACATTTCAGTAGAATAAAAATAAAAGGCAGACAATTTTTTAAATCAATTATTTTAAATTTAAAAGTAGGGTTTAAGAAGATAGACAGTCCATGTACTAACGCCAAGACGCGGAAATTATACGAGTTTCAAGACGCAGTTAGAAAAACAACGTCCAAAAGTCTAGACGAGATAAGCGAACACCTGCAAGCCAATTCCTGGAGAAACGGCCTACGTGCGTTCACACGCAAGATCCACAGAAAGAATGCATAGCAAGCATCCCAAAAATCTGACGCAACTTTGAACATCTATGTCATCAGACGTTTCTGAGGGGTGGAGAGGAAAGAGACGCCAGCCGAATGTAGCGGGTGAGAAGGAGGCTTAAATCACTCGTCAACTAGAGTCCAAGCGGTGAAGATGCTTGGAAGTGTTGCGCGCTGCGCATTGTTAAAAAGTTTAATCATGTAACATTTATTATTTTT
>JAGFPH010000502.1:341516-354032 GCA_018207615.1 Philaenus spumarius
ATTATTATACTTTTAATTACTTTTGTTACTGATCTATAAAATTCGTTACTTTTAACTGCAGTAAACACCCTGATTCTACAAATAGACACGGTATCAAACGAATTCGTAGGTGGTTGACCTTGAGCCTACGTTACCTTCCCGTCTACAAATAACTAAGCCTACACATGAATACAAATAAAAGAAGAAGCATTTACTCAACAAACAAAACAATTACCTGAATATTTTACTTCGGAAAATGTTTACATGCATCAAACTAAAAATGTTTTAAGTTTTTTCCATTGATATTTGTTGTTAAATGCTGAATTGTGTTGAAATACAGGGAATGTGATTGCAAATAAGAAACACCGGAGATTACGTTCAAAATACGGATTCTCCATCCTAAATACGGAGAACTAGCAAGTCTGGATTAAAATTTAAAACATTATTTTAAAGTTTATTTATTATTGTTGTTTAACTGATGTTTTCATTTTGTTTCATTGTTATATTGTGCTTTTTATTATAACAAGTAAGTTGTGTGTTATTTTATTTGTGAGTATGTAATAATTTACAAATAATACAGTATATTTACTTGTTTTATTAATATGATTACTTATTAAAAGTGTAATTTCACTCGAGTAAGGGTTTACAAAAGTAATTGTTTGTTTAGTAATATACAGTAGGTCTACGAAAATAAAAGTAGTCGGAATCAGTACTTCGAGTAGCCGTATTCGTTGTAACGAATACAGAGTAGTAACAACTTAGCCCACCTCTATCACTAGAGGTCACAGGTTCCGACCGGCAAACAATGACTACGTTGTCAAAACCCGAACCCAGTTTCGAACCCCCAGTGCAAATAGCACAACCTATCCATTCCCTTCCCACACCCATTTACACCAAAGACTGTCCTTGAACGCGATCTCATCAACGCATATTCACAAACGAATTCGAGTTATTCCCACTGTTCTAGCAGAAGAATAAACGTATTTTTAAAACAGTGCGCCTGCTAGGTTTTCGGTAAAACATATAGAAATTGTGGTAAACAAAATACAATATTTTAGTATACATTTTTATACAAAATTCTTTTAGCGGCTGCCGGTACAGCTAAAATAATATAACTTACACAATTCAAGATTATTATAATTATTTTAACGTATAAAATATTATAAATGGTAGAGGTAATTTAGACAGGTTCAGAAATAAAACATTATATTTTACAGTAAAAATATATTGTATCGCCTGTAATTAACAACAGTGTCGATAACAAGAAAGAAAATGAGAAAGGAAAGGAATAGGATAGGCGGAATCAAAATTGTTTGTTTAATCATTGACAAAGAAGGATTTCACCGCACTTCTACCTTCCCGACCCTCAGATTTCCGGCAAAATTAGTTTTCCACTTTCTTATCAGATACCCAACGAATGTCTTTAGTAGTGTTTCATTACAGTACAAAAGGGATGAGTAATCCAATGGTGTTCGTCAGAGAGACGAAAATGTTGCTAAAAACAACGAGTATAATACCGCATTACGTAATAGCGCCGTAACATAAAGTTCCCGGAATTCCCATACATTTCCCGTATTTTCTCGGTGGAAAAAAATCCCGTATAATTCCCGCTTTTCCCAAAATTCCCGGTCTGTGAACACCATGAAAATTAATATCAAGTACATCTAACAGCAGCTAGCTAACTATTAAAATTAGTCGACAAAGAAAAATTGCCAATAAACTTGAAACTAATAAATAAATATTTTTAACATTTGGAGATAAAACTCAAAAACATAATTAAAAATTTGTTTTAATACATTAAACTATGACAACAAAAACAAATAACAAATTATCAAAATTCAAAATAAAGTATCATATAAGTATTTTAACTCTGTGATAGGAATTTGAACATTTTAAGTTTGTCCTCTACAGTGGCAGCCATTTCTGTGTCAAGTCGGATTAGTTTTTTCCATAAGATTGCTCACGTAGCAAGCACTGCTGGTCAAGTTAAAATCCCACTAACAGTCGGAAGACCAGCAATGATGGCCAAAACAAAGATATTACATATAATATTTTATTTGAGTCATGACATCTGGTGAGTACTGAAACCTAGCTAAAGAAACAGATCTGTTTTCTACGACTTTAAGTGAAAAGTGGAGTTCTCATCTCGGTTTTTAAATTTAGTTTATTACGTTTTAATAATAGTATAGTTATTGCTGTTCAATTTTATACAGTTTTTCTCATATAATTTCTAAAACACTATTAAGGGAAGAGATTTTACCAATCAATGACAAAGTGTTTTTATTTTATTTTCTACGATACTTCAAATATGTATATTCAATTTTTACTCGCTTGTAAATTAAAATCAGGATGTTATATTTAAGTTTGTAATAAAAAAATTTTTTTCATAAAGTTTTGTTGCTTTTTTAAAGTTTAAATACCCTATGTTTAAATCACAGGTGTTCCAATCTGGTGGGACACATCTGCAAATTTGCGGCCACGCTGGTTCAGCAAAAGTTGAAAGCCAGCTGTGATGGTAGTAATGACAAACAAACACGTTAATATTCGTTGTTTTCTATGAGTAGATGACGGAAAGCTGAGCTGGCCATCCAATTGTAAAGGGTTGATGAGATTTTCCATTTTTTATGCACTGTCCTTAAGTGAAGGTGAAATTTTAAGAAACATTGTAATGGACGTGTGTGTAAATGTACATATAATTTTTTTTGTAAATAGTAATATGTACTAGTGGACCCGGCAATGCTTCGCTATTGCTATTGCTTGATTTACCTAACCTAAAATTATATTCAGTTTTTGATCCAAATCAGTTGTTGATCAAAATCAGCTGTTTTAAGCTTTTCATACGAACAGCTGTTTTTTGTGCCCCTGATAAAATCAAAAGAAATCTTTCTTCTTCTTCCTTAAGATTGACCTTCCATAAGATTAACATTGAAACTTTGAGGGCCACTGGGGCGTATCCCTGAGGACCGATGTAAATTATAATGGGATTCTGCTCATCTACAGGACACTACCTTTCTAACGGTATGCGCGAATTTCTCCTACGATGCACACAAGCTGAGAAAAAAGGACGACAATTTTTGTGCTTGCCTATTAATATATAGATATTTGCCTACAACTTTTGTACTTCACAAATAATATTTAAATAGGTCATATTATATCAGTGTACTTGGGACATTCTGAGATTAATTTGGTATATGGTTTATCACATAATAAATAGGGTGAAATTTACAAAACTTATAAAACAAATGTTGGAATGACGTAGGTCATCTTCGATCTCACCACAACGGAAAACCACCTCCTGATATTTTGGAAATTAGTTTTGAATTTCCTATATTACCACATTTTTTGTTTCGAAGGGTACGCGAACACCATTTTACACAAACTATTTAATCAATTATAAAGATCATAATTACCCTTAGTGTTGTATCTCCAGCAGCCGTAGCTCGTAACATGTCATCACTACCGCAGTATGCATCAGGATCCGAATGCATTGATCTAGCAGCTAAAAGTCTTTTACGATGTCTTCGCCTCATTAGTAGAATAACAACAGATCCAAGGATTCCCAACACGACAACTGGTCCAAGAATTGCCAGGGTCAACTTCCATACATACAATGTATGATCTGGATATGCAGGCATCACGTCTGGAAAAAAATCTTATAATAAGCTAAGTTTTAAAAGATAATTTACTAGAGCCGACAGTAAAAATTTATGAAAACTCTATTTAAATACTAAGGTATTCCTCCGTTCTCGCTTTGCCCACTCAATTTATTATGAGAACAATAATTTAATATAGCCTATATTGTAGGTAGTAAGTTTTACTTAAAAAGTGGGAATAAAAAGTCTGAAAACGACTGAATTTCTCGGCTTCTAATTAAGACCAAAAAAATTTTTGAACTGTCATTTGAAAGAAATGCCTATTTTGTATAACTTGGTGGTTTTAAAATTTGATAACATCAGTCATTTTTCCAATATGGCTGCTAACTTTAAAATTTCTACTGGAAACTCCAATTTCATTTTACAATTTTAATTCTGTACATACTTTTAATTAACATATGTACTTTTTTCTTTTATAAACCTGTTTTATTTATTTCTCATATTTTTAAATGGAACTTGGTATTTATTTACTAACAACATATTTTTTGGTAATGTAAAAAAAATAGTACTTTTTATGGTACGACTTGTTTTATCTCCTACCCCCAAAATGCTACAGTCTTTCAAAAATTAAAATTTCAAGTAGGCCTACAATTTACATGAAAATGGTTTTGTTTATAAAAGCAAATTAAGGATAAAAAGTTTTAAAATTATAAAACGTAATGATGTTTCCATTAGGAAATTTATAGTTGGCAGCCATACTTGAAAAATGGCTGATTTTATCACAATTTTAAAACCAGCAAGTTATATAAAATAATATACGTACTATAAAATGAGAGGTCAAACATTTTTCTATCTTTGTTGGAGGACGAAAAATGAGCCTATCCATAGATTGTACACGCTTTATTATAAACATGAATAATTCACTGCTACAAACACATTAAAAACCTGATATACAGTTAAACTTGTTTATAGTGTCAACAAAGGGACCGAACAAGAGGACACTCTAAAAACTCCGTTAGAATTACTTATTATGTTTTTCGCCATTCCGATTTGTTATAAATTAATATAATTACAACTTACCGTCGTCAATAGTCAACTTGTCATATAAATTTCAAATGACAGCCGTTTCGGCCATTTTCAAGTTAAAATTTGTTGGAGAAATAACTCCGTTGTCACAGAACATTAAACATATTACACACAAACATTTAGAATAAATTAAAATAAAAACTTCAATTATAAGAAATAACATGTCCGGTGGGGCCCACTGTCTCGCACTGCACTGATGCTTTCAAAGTTCATTAAGATTGCTATTATTTACGTTTTGGGGGAAGTTATTTGGTCTCTGCTTCTATTAGAACTGTATCAAACAAAGCACTGGAATCGAACCCGAGTTTCTAATTAAGTATTATGTGGTTTGGTTTTGAACATGTTACATATCCCATACTGTTCCAATGGGTTTAATCATTTTCCCTTTTCGGAGTGGTGAAGTATTTTTAAGGTTTTGTTTATTGTAATGTAAGTGTAATTATGGTTAAAATCGATTAAGTTTTCTGCATATTTGGATTCAACACTCTGTAGGCATAGAGTTTGTTTGGCAGTCAGGATATGTTCTTTGAATCTCATCCTGAACGATCTACCAGTCTGACCAATGAACTTCATTTGGCAATCGGCGCACGATAATTCATTGACACCAGTACTGTCAAATTTGTCCCTATTATTCCTGTTTGTGTTAATCACTTTTTGTAAATTATGTCTTGTCTTTATGCTGTTGTATATTCTTGCTTCTTGAAGATGTTGCCAACAATGTGTTGTACATTGTTTTAACATTATGTGTTTGTTTTCCGATTTTACCTTTGGTTTGCTAGACTTACTTTCTTGTTTTTTTTTTTTTTTTTAATTCTGTCAACAACAGAAGGAGAATATCCATTGCTGGTGGCAATATGTTTGATGGTAAGTTATTGATTTCATTGTTAAAGTCGGTTTTTTCCATTGATACCTTGCGGAGTAGACCTTCCATGCCCTACGGGACTCTATCCAGTAGGGTGAATATTCTTCTTGTAAGTACGCTATGGGAACCTTTATTAATTGACTCCTACATACTATACAATACAAACCTGGGTAATTAATAGGTTCCAATTCTGGAAATGATCCGTTGTTACAGAAATCACCAGCACAACAGTCAATAGCAAATTGTCCGCCCGTATGTCTCTTGGTATGTCCATGATGTTGTTTGGTGGAACAATATAACGGCAGCTGTTCCATGTTTACTGTGCATCCTCGGGATACTCTAACAACTCCGTTAGAATCTCTGATTCTTGATTTCCAGCACTAAAATCACACAAAATATTTATACTAGGTGTGACCGATTTAGAGGATTAAAATAAGGTGGAGTAAAGTAATTAATATAAATGATTTATAAAATGTAATATCAATTGTCAGTAATTTGAAAAATAAGCAGGAGTGGCACCAGGATTTATTTTGTTAGCCCAAGCTTATTTATAAGGCACAAATACATATAATTAAAAGAATTAAACATGTATGAAATTTAAAAAAAATATTTAATGCAAAAAACAAGAATACTTGGGAAACCTCAAATAAACATAAATACATATTTAATTTAATTTTTTTTATAAATAAATAATTTTTGGAATTTATTTCAAAAGATTTGGGTGAACCCGGACCCACCTGATCCACCTGCTAGAGCTGCCCCTGCTCATAAGACTCTGTACTTATCTTTCTTTATATGGTATATTAATATATAAAAATGTTAAACAATATTTTAAACTGTTAACCAACTTTGCATGACTGTTTAGTATTGTCAGAATTTTTTTTTTTTTGCCCAAGGGATAAAGTAGCCTGTAGACTCCCCACCACCGTGACCCAAGTGGATCTATTGTGGTAACGATAATTCCATTTAGTAACTATCCCAGATCATAAACAGGCCACCACGTATAAAATCTAGGAAGGTCATCAGATCAACACCACGGAACTCTTCAGGGGTAGCAACAGTGATTCCAAATTCTGTGAATCTCCTGCAAACTAGAGCCTCACACTCACACAGGAATCCTCTGCAACTAAACCCATTTTCTTGATGTGTTTCTGACCAAGCAGTGACCAGTGAGAAGACCTACAACTGCCTAACATCGGTTCTGCCCATCAGTAGAAGCTTTTAAGCTTTCAACTTAAAGAGGCAGATGAACATTTCTACCTGCTTAGGCCCAGGAGTAGCATTCCAGTACTGGGTCCAGCACTTCTCTGTCCAGGTTTCAACCACATTAGTTATTGTTTAATTTGATGAATCTAATTTTTATAAGTGGACTGAAAGACTAAAATATGTAGTAAATACAGTATTTTATTTTTTTCTCCTCAATATTTTAAGTAGGCTATTACCAATGTAAGATTTGTTATTTTTAAGGTTTACGTTAATGAGTAAGCAATCAGAAGTTTTTTTCCCAAATTTTTTTCATGTTCTTAAAGAAATTAGTAGGCCTAAGCAAAGTACAGTTTTTTTAAATAAAATCTTTCTCCAGGCAAAACTCATTCTTTACTTTGATATATAGCCCAATGCAATTTTTACATTTAAGTTAGGCCTGCATACTTTTGCTTTATTTTCCGGTTTATTTCAAATAATCAAAATTAATTACAAAAATATTGGCTTTGGTTTATATGTTGACTAACAATAGTAATAATTACTTTGTTTACAGGCTACATAAAAAATAAAATACAATAATTTTCTAGGTAACAAGTGTTTAATCAACGAGTTGTATGAGTGTTTTCCTTTCAAACACATTTACTAAGAATCCTAAATAAGTGTTTAAAATCTACTTTCAGGCAGGCGCACAAATATAATTAGCCTACATCACACATTCTTATTTTTGATCGCTTGCGTGCACG
This sequence comes from Philaenus spumarius, assembly GCA_018207615.1. Classification (NCBI taxonomy): domain Eukaryota; kingdom Metazoa; phylum Arthropoda; class Insecta; order Hemiptera; family Aphrophoridae; genus Philaenus; species Philaenus spumarius. Next base: position 348,983 of record JAGFPH010000502.1, read on the forward strand.
CACATCATCTGAGATTAAAAATGGAAAGCAAACTCCAAAATGATGGTAGGGCCAGCGTGCCCTATAGGACCTTTAGGGCCCCAAAGGTTGTTAATCCAAACTGCACATAAGAGGTACCCTATACAAAAGGTAAGGGTCAAAGTCACAAAATGTGACAATTTCAAAGAAAAAAAAATTAAAATTAAGTACTTATTTGATTTTATATAAATATATATTATATTAGGTAAATAACATGTTCAGGAACCATATCTCATATGTAGCTGAGCTGAATTTGATGAATTTCTATTTTTGTATGGACTTTTAGTATACAAAGCATCAATGGACACAAATCGGTCACGCTTGCTAAATCGGCAAAATATTACTTTGAGATTAGCTTAAAAATATAATAAATAATATACCCAATAACATTCAGTTAATAATTCTGTATAGAAATTATACAATCAGATTTTGAATCAAACATTTATACTGCCGATTTCGTATGTGTGACCGATTTGTGTGGCCGTGATCGGATGGTAGTGAATGTAGCAATCGTAACTGCACGACAGCGATCGGGGCCGTTTTGATAATGATTTAAATTTGTGACTACAAAATGCTGGAAGACAAGTAAAATAGTCATTTTTATAATTAAAACAAACAATGGTTGGGGTAAGCAGCTTTTAATGTCGAAATAAACAAAGTAAACGAAAAATCATACAAAGTCCTGATTGGCTATAATAATGTAATATTAAAAACAAAGCAAAGTAACTTCTTGAATTAATATGTGTAACAGCACAATCTTTAGTAACAAAATCTTTAATAATTCCAGATAAAACATAAATAAAGGATATAATTACTAAAAGTGGTAAATAAACAAAACGGTCACGTAATACCACGGCGGTCACGCTACCGATTAGCACGTGACCGTTTTGTAATTTTTAAGTAAAACTCGGTGAACTAGCATTAATAGGTAACATAGGATTGTCTTATTGAGTTTAGGATAAAAACAACGAATGCACAACTAACTAGGCATGTTGGTTACTGCAATATTTTAATATATACTTAAACTATTTACGAGGCCGTTTTGTCATGCAATTAAGGTACTATTATTAGTTACCTTAAATTTAAGTGATTTTCCGAGGAATTTAACAAATTGAAACTATTTCAACTAAGCCAGCAGTTGAAGTTCACTAATAAACTTCCAACAGACTACTGTTCGCGCCAATTCTATCGCGATCGATAACGTAAAGGCAGCGTTTAACGTTAGGCGGTCTTTGCTCAGCTGTTTTAGGGACAAGTGTTGAATAAGAGAAAAAAAAATAGTTATCTTGTTCTCTACTCGAATATTGGTTATTAATTATTCATCACATAACCTAAACGTTTATTCTATGCCGTTTTTGCCGCGATTATCGATCTCCTTGTTTGTTTATTTGTTATTCAACATTTAAGATAGCTGGTCAAGGAAACATATTTTAGTCACTAAAAATAGTAACTTTTTATCATGCAACTTGTTTAGTGAGAAGGAAAAAAGTGTTTCAGAAATATAAAAATGTATTTTTGCCATAAAATATTTTTTTATAATTTTTTTTATAAAGGGACTAAAATTGTCCTATTTTGTGACTTTGACCCGTAAAATAGACAAATTTCACTGTCCGTGTCCTGCTGATGGAGAATGAATATATAGTGAAAAGGTCAATTTTTTTTAAGATAGGCTACTTATAGTAAAAAGTACCGTGCAACAAAAAGTCTGCTCATTGAAATTGTTTATGTTTCAAGAGTGTCCACTAAAATACGTTATAAAGCAGGACTTTCAACAAAAGTTGGTATTTTAAATAAACTTGACCAAAGTAGGCTTAATCCCATTTTACTACTTCAATCCCAGGAGAAACGTTTAATAGGCTAGCTTTAAATAGTTTCCTACCTGTATTGCATCTTTACATGGCGGTCCTTCAGTGCAGTCAGGTGGTTCACAGGAATAACAAGTATATTTCTTGATTGGACCTCTCATATGTGCTTTAATCAATTGATTTTGTAATTTTTCAGTTTCAATATCTAATTGACTATTAGCTGCATCTTGCTGTAGAGCTGAAGAATCTTCTTCATCTTCCACTTGTAAATTGTCTAAACCTAATATTCCGTCTAAATGATCTGCTTTTAGACTATTCAAGCCCAGCAAATTAAAATTCATTTCACCTAAAACAAAATAAACCATGCAATAGAGTGATACCAAACTTTAGATTTTCAAATGATAAGATGAAATATGTGTTGTCTGGTCTTATAAAATAGTTCTGTCTTATTGAGTTCAAATAACTGTTTAACTCTTCAAGAACCATATATCTCGATTGAGATCCATTTCCATGCTTCCACAGTGCTGAAGTCTCAATCAACATCCAGTTAAAAAATGTTTTATAAAATTTATAGCTGGTAAATGGTTGCCCAAATTGCATGTAGCTTAAAAAGTATTACTTAGAAGACTCTATCCGCCTGACATAATTTCATCTATGGTAACTGTGTTTACCATTACTTTGTCAGAAGCAAATCTTTCCGTATTGAGAGATATGTTTCGCATTTATGTATTCTAACAATGAATTAACATGAATAAAGGCCAGGAAAATTAAATTCGCCGTAAGTTTACATATTGGAAAAAAATATTGGAACTAGATTCTATAAGTTAGAACTTCAGGCAATATTTTTTAATTTTTTTACAGTGAATTTATTTTTCCAGGTCTTAAATCATGTTAATTCATTGTTAGAATACATAAATACAGAACATATCTCAATATGGGAAGATTTGTTGCTGACAAAGTAATAGTAAACAATTACCTCTTCTATGTATATTGAAAAACACATGTTGTCTAATCTGAAATAAAGATAAAGTCAACTGTTAATTTCTGATGTAACTATAGCCTATTCTAATAGCGATTAAATTCACTTTTTGATTTTTTTCAGGCACTTTGCTTAGACTGAACATATTTTTAATAATCTATAGTTTTCTACAGTTACTTGCTAAAAACAAAAATATTTTAAATAGGCCAATAATATCAGATAGTTTGTGAAATAACGAGATTCGCAATTAGTGTATTAGTTTCAATTTATCATCTCAGCGATATTTGGTAGCCTATATTATATTTTTGGTTTTGTAATAAATTGTTGAATATTTTATTATTGCAAAATAACTTTCATAAAATTAATGTTAAGTAAGATAATGATTAGAATTATTCTAACCTAATATAGGCCTACATGGTTAACTGTCACTTATTAATTAAAAATTGTGCTGACCTAAATTAAATATGACCAGATAGGCTTCATTGATTAAAATAATGTACCTGTACTCTAATACCATTAACTTGCATTCCTTCAAATCATTTTAGTTTGACATGTTTCAGAAGGTAAATGGGATAAATATTAGTACTAACAGTGTCGATTGTGAGATTCAACAATGCCAAGTAGTAGCAGTGGCGGCTCCTTGTGTGGTTGTTTGGTTGCACAACCCCCAAGAAATAAAACAAAAAATAAATCACATTAATATTTCTTTAAATATCAGTGCATTATCAATATCAACCTCATTTCAATCCAAAATTATACGGCCAAGAATGTCCCCAAACGGTTGAAAAGCCGAAGAACATCAGCCGAACCTTTGCGCACAGCGTCTGGGAACGCACTGCTTCTGCAACCAGAGTCTTATGCAGTTATTAGCATTGAAACTGATGGGGAGTTTGTAACTGAGTTGCTATGACAACTCACATAAAGAAATCAGGTGCACAAAAGTTCTGCAACCCGCCACCGGGGCGCTAGGTTTTTGCCACCAGAATGCCTTTTTGTTCTGTCATATTTCATGTTTTGTTTAGTGAATAATACAAGACATTTTGAGGTTATGCGTTGTTCTCGTATTTCTGCTAGCTGTGTTTGGTGTTTATTTGTTTTAGATTGTGTTAATATATTTTAGTACATGTGTCTGGATTATACTAGTAATGCGGAGAATGCGGAGTGAGTAAAGAGTAAAGTAGTATAGTACGGTAGGTACATAGTTAAATCCATTACAATAGGCACAATTTAGTTCTTTTTACATTATTCTTCATAACTTGTAGCAATTTGAGTGGACCTAGACAGAAAGTGTAGTGTTGATTAGACTCCAAACAAAAGCTGTTAAATATTCTTTTCATAATTAATATTCGTGCCATTCGTGATTTAATTATAGTTTTAATGATAGGCCGCACCCTATTACCAAAATGTTTGAACCCATTATCCCAAATCTATTTTCAAATATCCATACAATTCAAACAATAGTTTTTGAACAAAAAGGATAGGCCAAGTTCCTAAAATAGGATATAGGGCGAGTTCATAAATTCGATTATGTTAATGTTATGTTTATTATAAAATTAAAATTCTCTTAAGTTTGCCCATCTGAAGAACAGACGGATGGACTTTCTTTTTAAATGAGGTTAGTGATATTGAAACATATAATGTTCATGATTTCTATGTTTATTCATGCTTGTTATTTTCAGTTTATTTACTATTTTATTGTAGGCTAGTAGTACCCTTAACTGAAAGCTACAAATTTTTCACTAGTTCGTAGGGCCTAATGGTAACCAAACCATTTTAATGGATTTAAGTTAACATTTGTTGTAATTAAGACGAAAACTTATAATTCCACGTGTAATTCATCATCTAAAATAATGTGTTAAATTGTGTTCATATTCCATACTCCCCGAAAATTCTCTCCATATAATTGCAACCACCAAGTTAATAACTCACCAGCCGCCACTGAGTAGTAGGCTATTTCATTTAATTTCCTTAGGTACATATATTACACTATCAAATAAACGTCAAATTTCTTTGATCAAAGATTTTCCATCAAAGAAATTTAACGATTCTTTAACAAAATAATTCGTTCATCAAACTTTGATGAATCTTTGACAGATGTTGTAAACTTTGACAAAGATTTTCAAAAAAAGAATAAGAATAAAGTACTAAAATATTAATATAGGCCTAGTTAGTGACCTCCTAACCTCAAAATATACCTTTTTTCAGGTTTCGTATATATTCCTTTTGTTCCTTTCCTTTTATATTTATA
>JAGFPH010000502.1:371606-458772 GCA_018207615.1 Philaenus spumarius
ATTATAATCATACTGTTATCGGCAAAATACTGTGACTAAACAGTTTATGTAAGTCCTCTAGTTTTTTTTTTTATTCTAATTATATAAAGTGATAATACGACGAAATATTATTTCTCAAATGAGGCAACCTTTACTATCTAGTTACCTTGATTTATACACACCTTAATTAGTACAATAACCTATTGTTCGATTTGGCAACGTTGATTAATTTCCATTTTAAATACGCAGTTAAATGGTACTTCCTATTGTTTGATGCATTTGTTTACGTAATTATGTTTGTTACATTATTTTCACATTTTCTTGCTTCGTGGATACTTTTGGGGTTCATATTGTTTAGTTTATTTAATTCTTACATGTTTGGTGTATGTGAAGTGATTTATTTTGTTATAATTACGTCAAATATCGCGGAAAAGTCGAAACTTAACCTATACAATTTCAAGTTTTATTTCTTTCATAACTCCTACAAATATTATTTGCCGGGCAAATTTTTGTTGTTTCTACCATCAGTTAAGTGTGTTCTTTCATGTTATATCAAATTCCCTTAGAAATCGATTGACAAGTTAAAGTAAATTTTTACGACTGTAATTACAAGGGAGCATACTATTTATACAGGGTGAATATAAAGTCCCGGGATGGCTTAGTATTTATTGCTTTCACTGTTCTACCTAAAGCAACAAAACTTGTCACACCTATACTATACTGCACCTGAAAAAGACTTTTATGAAAACATCTAGGTCAAACTGTATCAAATTAAAGACCAGTAACAGCCACATGAGAGCTTATTCTCAGGGTTCTAACAATAGAAACTATTATTTGATGAACACCAAGAAGCAGCTACCACCGTAAGGGACCCTGGATTTTATACTCATTCTGTAATTTATGATAATGAACCCTTACTTGGATTACAGACTAAAAACAGGTGAAAAGAAAGGGCGGGGAAGGACATGGGAGACTTATGGTCATTGGGCAGACAGTGGTTGAAATTATGGTCATTGGGCAGACAGTGGTTGAAATTGTGTGGAATTAGACAACAGTAATTAAAAAAAATATGACACCTTACTTAGGCTAAACAGGCTGGTAATTTCAATTGCAGGTTAAGTCAACACAAAAGAAATTGGTGGAAGGGTTAAAATAATTAGCTTTTCCAAACATTTTGTGTCTTGCTTTTATCCTAATGTTAAATCTTCACTCTTGCTTTGAACGATCTGGTTTAATTTTTCTTGCAACTACTGTCTGCCTTAATGACCTTTAGTCCTTTACCCAAGATTGCGCCCTTGATTTACCTCTTTAGTTTGTTAGCCAAATAATTTCTAATTAATATGTAGGCCTATTACTTGTTTCATGGGCAGGCATTGCCCATGCTATTCAAACGGAGAACTTACTCTAGTAGCCAGCATAAAAACATCACAACCTCATAAAACTCATTTAAACTAGTTATTAGGAATATGTAATGGGGTTTACTTAAACATGAGGTACGTTACTGAAATAAAGAAATTTGGATCTTGAATTCAACACTGAGATAAGGATATTCAGAATTCAATGTGGTTGTGAATAGGAGCCGATGTAGTTACGTCAGGTAGTAGCACGGCAAACCTCCATAAGGCCAATGCTATCAACTAAACTGTAAACGCGAATTTGTAGAACATTACTAAATATTATGTGATGTTTTTTTACTGTACATTTGTATGATTATTAAAACGTAGTTATTTTTAAAGGCTTTAATTTTCAGGAGACAAGCTCTGTTATGCCTGCTAGCCAATAACTGTGATGAACCCATGTATAAAAAATTGATCCAAGCTTTGTGTAATGAACATCAGATCCCCTTAATCAGAGTCGATGACAACAAAAAGTTGGGAGAGTGGGCAGGGCTTTGCAAAATTGATAACACCGGAAAGGCAAGAAAAGTTGTTGGCTGTTCCTGCGTTGTTGTAAAGGTATGTGTGAATAAGGGAGTTTCTTTTAAAATGCTTATTTCTATACATGTGCAATGGAGTTCAGATAATCTGACACAAAAGGTTTATAATATAGGTTAATAACAGGGTAATTGGAATAATTTTATATATTTATGCAAAATATATTATAAATCCATATACAGAGGAAGGAATTGTTGCAGCTAATCAGCTGCTATAAATGTACATTGTTATTATCTATGTATCTGATTCCGTAAGCCCAAATTTGCAAATGAAGTTGTGAGCTAACGGTAGGTCGTAGAAAGCTGGGAGAGGTCTGGGCATGAAGTTTTGGGGGAAAATATTCATTTTTGTTAATTATGTCACGAAAATTTGTTACGGAATAAAATAATTACCATTTAAATAGCATGGGAATATGTAATAAATAACTAATGAGCTTGACTTGTGAGAAAGTAACTTAGATAAAATAAAATAAAACCTGAACACAAAATCTCACAATAAATACGTTTACTAACCTCAAACGCGTTTCAACGACAATGTCGCCATCCTCAGTGATGCACGGACTACAGTAACCAAACTATAACTGATCTAACAGTGTGACAACGCACCGTATAAATACCTAACCAGAAGGGGCGTACCCTACAGGGGGCGTGTCATAACCTATGCTAAGGCGTTAACCACCGCCTACCGTTTATCAAATATCTTAACAATATAACTTAAATAAGATTGCTAAATTGATTAAAATAGATTGGGAATATGTAGGTGTAAATCATGTGATTTTAGTGTTAAAAACAGGTGATTGTATATAATAATTCCCATTTAAATAGCATGCGAATATATAGGTGTAAATTAAGTGATTTTAGTGCTAAAAACAGGTGATTGTATATAAATTGGAAAATTCAGTTATCATAACAACACCTGAATGTGCAGTTTTGTGATGTGTTTTCTTATTGTAGCTATGTTTTTGTTTCAAACTGAGAATTAAAATCAAAGCTTGTAATAACTCACTACTATTTTAGTTGTTGATACTAATTTGTTAATATTTTCTAAGAAAAATAAGGTATAATATTTTGATACAAACTCAAATTATATTTTATTTCAGAATATTTTGTGAATACAAGTAACACAAATTTAAAACAAATTATGAAAGTTGGAAAAATTTATAAAAAATAGAATATGGTATTGGAACAAATTTATAGAATAGAAAACAAATATAAATTAACTTCAGCGGGGGTATGGTGCCGTCTTTTTCCAAGAAAAAAAAATTATATCAACATAAAAGAAATATATATATAATAAAATAATATTCAAACAAGAAGTGATTTTAGGATAAACAAAGGATGAATAAAAATTATTATATGATAAATGGTAATGTGGATAAAATGAGCACAAGTCTATATCGAAGCACCAAGTTCAATTGTCCACACATAAATTATTATACACATAAAAAACACAGGCATTATCGGTTTATTTATAATATAAAAGTTTCGGTTCTTGGCAGTTCGGAGAACAAATATAACAAAATTGAAACGAGGTTATAAATTAGAACCTTCTTACCAAATATAGTCTCCTCAATATTTAACATTTGTTTAGGCCTATATATATGAAACTTTACTACGGACAGTAGTATTCAATGTTAAATTAATCAAACATTTAATAAGATACAGTTTCATCTAAAAGTTTCACCAATATAAAATCGTATCTTTTCTTCAATATTTTTTTAAATATAATTTATTTATTTACCCCAAAAAATAAAATTAGCTCCCTTGTTAGCTATGAAAATTTCTTCTCTTTGTTAAACATATGTTTTTCTTCTTTCCTTCTTGACTTTTACCGTATGTATTGCGTGTATGAATTAAAACGAGATGAAGTATGATATGATTAAAATTTTGTATATTCCTATAAATTTCGTTAAAATACATTTACAAAGATAATAATAAGTAGTTAGTTTAACATATTAAATTAAAACACTTCTTCTATATAAAATCTTTTCTTACAGGCCATCCCTATTTCCTGATCTGAATTTTGGTTCTTTTAATTTTCCGAATTAATTATATTGCCGTCCGTATGAAAATCATATGTTCCAATGTTTTTTGAAGAGTTTCGAATAATTTCCGATAGGTGCCGCAGAGATGTATTATTTATTTTAATTTAACGGAATATCAAATCTGTAATAGGCCTATTCTTTCTTCTTAATTAATTAATTTCCTATCTATATATTTAAATATATTTTGGACTAGCTGATCCGTATGGCGTTGCTATTTTCAGTCTTTTTGACGTAATTTTAATTCTTTTTAAGTGTTCGTTGAATACCTGTGCGTATCCTACTGTGGTCATGAAAAAAGTCTACGCTATTTAGGAAAGCACTGAAAATTGTATTCCTGTAAACTACTATCTAACATGAAAAAGCTTTAAATATATCGTTTTAATTTATAGTTTTTACTAAGTTTGACTTTCACTTAATTTCATTGACAATGTTGCGAGCACCTACGGCCTTAGAGGAAGCTATGTACCAAATTTCATTCCAATTCGTTCTTATAGGGATTTTTAGTAACTTTGACCCTCTCCCCAAACCACTATAAAATTTCGAATTTCTTTTAACCCTTTCTTAGCGAGGGTTTAAATTAGCTGGGGGTCGTAGAAAAGATATTGGAATCACTTTGTAACATCCGCGTTAATTTAGGATGTAACAAACTGGTTCAAATAGAGTTTGTAATTTTAAATGTATATGCCTAATTAGTATAAGATATATATTGTGTAGTATTTAAATATACAATATACAGTATATATATCAAAATAAAGCTACAAATTTGATATTTTAATGGCATTTAGTTTAATTCAGATGGTTCGTTTAGTTTTCAATAAAATATGTTTAAACTCGTGTGGGCCTATGTTTATGGTTATGCATGGTGTCAAATAATTTGTTTGTTATTATTATTATTGATAGCGAAAATATGTTTTGAAAAGTATTAAAAATTTCATAGTTATGATATATGTTATATAAACAATATTTTAAGCAGCATATCTCTAAGTAGGCCTATATAGATATTTAATAACCAATGTTTGAGTTGAATTATAATTCTGTAAGCATTTTTATTTGTGTTTGTTTATAGTTTTTCAATCTAACCTTAAAAAGCTGTTGGTTTTGAAGAGTATTAAAGTGATTATAAATTTTCTAAGTAATGTTGCTATGGTAATACATCTAAACAAACATACGCTTTTTATAGGAACAGCTGTTTTTGTGAGCTATGGTTTTGAGTTAATACAATAAATGCTGTTCAGTTTCTTCCAAATTTGAAACTTTTTCGGGAAACTTTTCAAACTTTTCTTTACGTATAAACCTTCTATGAACTACTACAAACATTTTAAGACCAAAAATAGCCAAATCAGTCCAGCCATTCTCGAGTTTTAGCGAGACTTACGAACAGCAATTTATTTTTATATATATAGATAGATAGATTGTTACAAGCTTAGGTTATAAATTATTAAGCACATTATAAATTTATTTCAACTGTATTTTTTACTGTAATGAATAACGCTGGAAGACCACCTCGCAAAGGTAGGCCATCACGAAGAGGTATTGCTCGTAGAAATATAGCCTATATATAGGGGCTATTGCCCCTACAAGCCACTAGTTATATCGCTATAACCTAGAAGATATTAACATAACCGTGAAAGTGTTTTACATAGTTTATTACTTGGCCAATTTAACTTTTTATCTGGTTAGTGGAATTATTATAGCAGTGCTAGTGGTAGCATTGATTTCGGCACTTGACTAAAATAGATATGATAAAAACTGTATGCATTCACAAAGATCAATCAAACCGTAGTTGGCATATTTTCTGCATAAAATGTTAATTTGGTCTGGTAATATAGTAACCTTTGTTTTTATTAAATTACTAGCTGGCTCGATCCGGCTTTACACGGATAGACAAATCAAAGTTAAATGTATATTAACAAAAAATATATTACGCTATGTATTTCTTATGGGGTTTTTAGTAACTTTGATCCCCCCAAATTCCCCTAAAATATAAATTTTTTTGAAAACCTTCCTTAGCGAACACCTAGGGCCCTAGAGGAAGCTGCATACTAAATTTCATTCCAATCTGTTCGGTGGTTTTTGAGATTTCATGATGAGTGAGTCAGTGAGGGGTATTTGGATTTTATATAATATAGATTAAATCTGATTGATGTAGAAAGCTGCTATATTTTTAAAAGTTACCAAGTGAAAAACTAAAGCTACCACATATATTAAACTAAACCTAGAGGACTAGGTCTAGGATTGAAATCTAACCTAAAAATACAAATTAAAATAAGAGTAATGAGGAACTTCACTAAATTTGTCACGATCACCGTCTTTACAGAAGAATGAATTCTTTACCAAAAAATAATTTATGGAATGAATGAGAGCTATGTGTAAGCTGGGTCCAGGTCCTTAACAATTTATTGCTAGTTTTCAAGGTGACTTGTACCAAAATATGAGTAGATATATTATTTTGGCAATATATGTTACACAAAAATTATCTTTAATTTTTAATTATTTGCTTAAAATTAATCTAATTAATAAATATTGAAATGTACGTAAATGTAGATTTGTAAAAATCATACTAGTAAACACAGTACCTAATATTATTTAAAAGCTATAATACTATTAGTGTTTAGTATGATTTTTACAAACCTACATTTACGTACATTTCAATATTTACTAGCTGACCCGGCAAACGTTGTTTTGCCATATAAATAATTTTCAAGTAATTTCTAGCGTAGACAAAAAATAGCTTAATTATTGCAAGTGTGTAAGAATGTGGTATATGCGTGAAATAGGCATGGAGCGCTGTGAACGATGAAGGAATATATAAATAACAAAAGGCAAACATTATTTTTAAGTTATTATAATTTATTCCCCCCCATCCCACCCCCCTTAGGGGTTGGTGATAAAAGGGTAAAATTTTAGGGTTGTATGTATTTTTTAATGCGACATAATAAAAAAATAAAGATATTAAAAAAATGTCTAAAAATTAAAGAAAAATGTTAAGGGTGAACAACCCTTATCACTAAGGGGTATGAAAAATAGATGTTAGCCGATTCTCAGACCTACTCAATATACTCACAAAATTTCATGAGAATCGGTCAAGCCGTTTCGGAGGAGTACGGGAACGAACATTGTGACACGAGAATTTTATATATAAGATTAATTATATTAATTTTAAGCGAACTCTTTTAATTTTTTTTAATAACTCCCCTCCTTGCGACATCGTATTTAGGACTCATGATCCATTCCCACGAGTTGTTTCTTTCCCTGCTGCTGTTTTTTTTCCTTTCTTTTTTTTTAGTCGCTGTCGGTGTTAAACTTTGTGAATGAGTGTCATCATTATGAGTGGAAAGTGAAAGCGTGTGTTTGATCTTTAAATAAAAAATGGCAAGCAATGAATCGCCTATATCTAATCATATAAATTGCTTGCCATTTTTTATTTAAAGATCAAACACACGCTTTCACTTTCCACTCATAATGATGACAGATGACACTCATTCACAAAGTTTAACACCGACTAAAAAAAACAGTAGCAGGGAAAGAAACAACTTGTGGGAATGGATCGTGAGTCCTAAATACGATGTCGCGAGGAGGGGAGTTATTACAGGCCCAAGACCGCTTCATCATTCCCTAACACAAAAGTTTTTATTATAAATTCACTTTTTGCAAAATCCTCTCAAGCTATGCATTCTTTATCGAAATCAATTCAGTTAACTTACATCTATTTGTAAGTTAACAGAATGTATTTTGACAAGTTTTTTTTAATTTGTCTCGGTTAATATGGAAATTCGGATAGGATAACCAATGTAACGTTAAGCGCTGCAAAAAATAAAAAACAATTGAATTTAATATTTTTTTATCTTAATTTTGTATGATATCTTGGGATTGTGGGTGCGTGTACCTATGCAAGCATATAAGAGGATTGGTTCATGGTAAATGACGCAATCTGATTGAAATTAACGTTCAACATTTATTGATATTAATTTTAAATGGAAAACATATTAAATAAGAACATGTATACATAAAATGAATTGATAAATATTATAAAATATTGAAAGAGAGCATGTTAAGTTGAATAAAATTTAAGTGCACATTTACGTACCATGGATTTGGATTTCTTATCAAAAACACTGTTGTTTCTATTTTACAAACCCAGTTGATTTAAACATTAGAAGATCTTTTTTACGTTGTGGATGTTGAGAACAGAAGTTTAAAGGTGATGAAGTGCAAAATCCATTGTCTCCACTATGGCACAATCGTCCAACTCCTTTATCTTGATTAATTACATTAATCCACAGATGAATCCTCCAGTAGCTTCATTGTCAGTTCTCATTAGATCATTCTGTATGTATTACAACTTGATAAGGTTAAATATTTCACAACTTGTGAGTTATTTAAGACATACACTAAAACCTCGTTTATCCGGTACTCGTTTATACGGAACTCCGGTTTATCCGCAATAGTCCCAAGGAAAAAAAATTGCAAAATACAATGCGAGTCGTGTCACATCCCGTGCAGGGTGTCAGTTTTGGCAGCACTGAGTGTACGGCTTGGCGCAGCTGTGGGTGAACTTGACTGTACTCACGTCACCACTGTGCCCGTCAATCAGTGTCACTTGTCAAACGCGCCCGTCAATCAGCACCACTAGTTTGTTTAGTTCTATTATATTGTCGTAAAACCAGTTAGTACTGTATTGTGTTGTTAGTGTTGTTTTGAGTGAGAGTAAACATTATTGTTGCGGAGTGCAGTGACTATTTACATCGCAATACGTAATTTATTAATAATAATCGTGCAGTGATTTCGATCAGCTGTTAACTTATTTGGAGCGTCAAGATGACACTAACCCGGCAGAGCTGTTACTAATAAAACGGCTTCGAGATCGGTCTGCTAAAAAGAGAACTTCTGCAGTGAAGCAAAAAAACATTACACATTTCTTTAAAAAACAATAAACAGTTCAAGTTTTTTCTGTATTAATTTTCCTGTACTTACCAGTAAGGATTATTGTTTATTATACATTATATTGTAAAATACAGTATGTAATATTATTGTATTGTATAGTATTATTACACGTGTTTTTATGTAAAACCCCATGATATTTGGTTTATCCAGAATTTCGTTTATCCAGAACGGTACTGGTCCCGTCAAAACCAGATAAACGAGGTTTTAGTTTAGTTACAAAGTGACTTGACTACTTCCAGCCTAGAATGAGAGTGAGCAGGACGGATATCTCGATAAGCATGGCTTTGAAAAGCAGAGTAAGATTATTGATTTTATTCACCGTGTAATTCATTTTATAGATAAATCATTTCAAAGTGTCACGTGATCGATCGATTCTATGTTTGTCATAGATGATCCACTATATTTTTTAACACTTCTCAACCCAATCTGAATACGGATTGATTAAAATTATCTGGTTATATTTCAGATTGTCTATTTTAAACTGTTCTGTCATAGATGAGGTTTATACACATTCTTTGGGTTTGTTTGGGCTTTAAATCGTACCTTGTTAGTCTATGTCCCTTACGTTACATACTTATTAATATTAAGCTCTCTGTAAAATGTAAATTAAATTATAATGAAATACTCTCTTTTATAACTAAAACTGTCTTGTGGTCTTATTCTGATTTGATAATTTTGTACTTTGTGGAAAGTTGAGGGTGTTACATATTTTACAATGACCATCTCCAAAAGACATTATTAACCGTTAGTGAATGAATTATTTTTTTCATTTTATGAAGCTTTACAAAATTATAAATGTAATTCTAGGCATTTACAATAATTTTGAATGTTTTAGGCATAATAGAAGGAAAACAAAGGTTTATAACATTGAAATCTAATATTGGAGACATGAGTGTTTAAGCTTTGGCTTGCTAGTTTAGACCATAAAAGAAGTACAGATAATATTTTATTAACCTTTGTTTCAGGACTATGGTGAAGAAACACCAGCATTAGATGTCATTAAGGAATATGTCAAGACATTGGGTGCTGCATAATGTTTGTGTATGAAGATAAATAAAAAAAACTTTTAATACTATTTTCACCCTGTATTTTTTCTAACATTGTACTTTATTTCTTGATATAGTTTAATAGTTATTGTATCTAGGGTGCAAAGCTGAGTTTGTTGCAAGAAATAAACATTTGACTTACTAGTAAACTTTGCACCCATAAAACACATAACGTTTTTCCTTCAGCTGCATTTAAATTAATGTTTTAGTTTTTAAAAAGAAATGTTTTAATTTCCGCCGTGCGGTAAAGAGGTATAATTATTTTGAGGCTGAATACAATGACATGTAGTTTAGTTTGCGAACTGCTATGAGTGTGCAAAAACGCTCTTTATTAAGTAGCTGTAGGAAAAATATAGTATTGTTATGAGATGACATTATAACAAGTTATATTCTAAATGGGAAAGAAAGTCTGCATTATGTGTCTTTTGAAGTGTTTGTTTCTAAAAATTTGTTAAGACATTATTTTCTTTAACCCAAGTAATTTGCATTTTTAAACAATGTTTTTGATCATATCAGCTGATTATAATTTTAAATTGAGATTAGCCTTGTAACTTTGACTGGTTAATTCAAACAATTAAGAAAATATAGTTGGGTAGACAACAAAGACTTTAATAACAGTTTAGTAGGCAGCTAAATTAATAAAACTATGAGGAGCGATGTTGCACCTGTTCAATATGTGGACAGTAGGTTTAGTTGTTTAGAATGTACATTTCAGAATATTGGTTATTTGTGGATGCAATGGTTCATAAAGTCATACTGGTGTGGTTGTTCTATGGCAACAATGGTAACCAATTTTTCAAAACAGCATGCATTGGGTGCATCTGGCCACACTCACCGGTAGGTATTAGTGCGGTCGAATGCCACAAACCGAACTTCGGCAGATGACATCACTTTCCCTATCGGACGCCATTTTTCCCACCGCAATAAATTAGCGATACATCATCTACCACAACAGTAGAAATCATGGCGGCGCAAAAACTATAACTTACGAATTTGACAGTTCAGGTACTGCTACAATCTACCAGTCATTTCGGCCGTACAGTTGTTGGTAGAATACACCACTCTGATGTCATCTACCTACCGGTGGATCTAACCAGTCATTGACTTTTTTGTTTATTGAGTTGAGGGGGGATAAAGGTAATAATATTTTTAGGATTTTTACTATCCTACTCGTGGTGTGTAAGTTAGGGCACTTAAAAAAAGTTGTGAAATCTCTTAAATTGTTCTTAAAGATTGTGTGCTTTTTTCTTATACCTCACTATTGAAAGAAATTGTCAGCAATTACTTTAATAAAATGTTTAAAATTTAAGATAATTCGACCACGCAGCTGGACCGCTGACGTGAGTTGAGCAAATTTCCAAAGTTAAGTTTATATGCCTATGTTTTAGGGTTTCAACTAACAATTTGGGAAATAGGTCCACTCACGAAGGCGTTGATCAGCTGTCTGTGTGTACGCAATATATTAGTAGAATTTGTTTGCGCCTAGTGGCCTCGCGAGTTTTCACCACTTGGCTTCGAACCGGGTACTTTTATGGTATTTTACGTTTTGGGGGAACCAAGTGAGCTATAAGGTCGTGTAAAAAAACAAAATGTGCAGAATAACATCCTACATTTTTTATATTTTTAGAAAAAAACTAAAAATTTCATTCTAGTAGTAATAATCTCATAAAATAGTTACTTCCGGTTGTTGGATTTTTTTGGCTAACGAATTTGTCCGAGCAACATAGACAACCAACACGTTGCCACGCGCAAACCTCTCTTTTTCGGGATCACAGGGTTTTCGAGCCCCACGTTGGGCGCCACTTGCCACGCGCAAACCTCCCTACCCTTTTAATTTTTTCAATAAACACAACCTTTTGTTGTTAACTTTAACACTTTCCCTCATCAAATAACACCCAAGTGTTTTCAGGCCTTATTTGACGTTGTTCCGTTGTACTACCCCGTTAGAACAATTTGCGAGGTTTGGCGAGGGCAAGAAAAGGAAAACTTTTTGTTTCCTATTCTTAAGTTTTTTAAATTTAAATTAGTTAGACCTTTTTTGTCTTTTATGTAGTACACTAGCTCAATTCTAGACTCTTTTTCGGGATCGTTCCCTTTGGAGTTAAATTTGTAGTGATCCGTGAATAACTCACCTGCTGACTTAATTACACTAGAGCACTGAATGGTTTTAGGATTAATTTGATTGGATTTGTAAATTATATATTCAAAATTTTTCTATTGAAAACACAAAACGATTTATTAATTAACATAAATCCATTAACTTTGAAACAACAAATTATTATTTTCAAAAACACAATGAAATTTATTAATCTTTAACTTATAATTACATATATTGAAAAGTAGCAAAGTGATTAATTAATTTATTAATTAAAATTTGTATATTAATGATTATATTATTTACATACTTCGATTTGCCATTGTGAGTAATGAAATTTACTAAACGAGTTTACTTTATTCAATTTCCCCAGAATTTACTTGAATTTATTTATTTAATTTATTTTTATTTATTTATTATTTTGTAAAAAAGGGATTTATTTAAAATTATAAGTAACAATGATCGTTTGCCACTTACAGAACACAAGAAGTTCGACGCGTAATTCCTTCTGTCGATTTCCAGCGATTTAAAGTTGTTCTCCTTGGTCCCCAGAATGGTTTCTTCGGCTTACAGTTGTCTTCTCCTAGACTTAATTAAAGTTGTCCTCTCCTAGTTGATTGTAGTATCTTTTGGCAAGATAGGCCGTTTATATGGATATTCTTCTCCCGAAATTATCACGACCCGACTTAGCTTTAGGCCGGAGCTAGAAACGTAACGCACACCTAAACTGATCGCCCTACGCCTTTCTTTTAAGTACCCTCGGAGCTCGGTCAGTTGTTTACTCGATGGCGCTTCGTGCTAAACTGATGTTAAAGGGGATGCAGGCTTCTATCGTCGACTTTTTACTTGTCAAACCAGCATCTTCCTCTATGTAACAAGAAATCCTGGTTTCTTGCTTTAGAAATATATTTTTTGGTCTTAATATATTTCCTGATTTATTTGATGAATTTTAGTGCCTTTATTTCCCATCGATTAGGCCTAATTTAATTATTATCTTCATTTATTGAATTTCAATGTGCGGTCTGATTTGCTCTTCGTAGTGGATCCGATGACGTCACTTCCCCGTCGCAGCTTGGGCCTTGAGTGCCTGTATGAACTTGTCGTTTGACAATTTTTGCATTGATTTCACCCAAACTCTATAACTTCTTTTTGCGTGGTCGGATTTTGATTTTGTTGACTTTTATGGATTGGTTGACGTTTTCTGGTTTCCCTGGAATTCGAATGGTGTTTCTACTCCTCTTCATTCTTGAGTTATAGACTTCGTTAGTTTTGCTTAAATTTTGAAATTTATTTCCTGTAAATTTGAAATTTTCCATTTTTTCTTGCTTGTATCCTCTTCGGTTGGTCTTGAAACGCGTAAATCTGGTGTTGGTTTTTTGATAGCTTGTTTGGTTGTCTAGTTATTCAGCTTGTTGTTACTCTAATTGGCTTCGTTTGGTTTTCGGCGTCTCATTCCCCCCCTTTAAAGCTCTTTTCATATCTCACATGGCATTACAATTTATTACACATACATATACCCTATTTTATCAATATTTCCCTTTAATTAATCTCCCTTGTATTTATTATGAATTAATAAAACTTTTTATTAATTTATTTTATTTTTACAAAACTATTTATTTATTTATATTGAACTTCGGCTTGATTATGCCCTATTATTTACTCTATTAAATGCTATTTTTTATGATTTAATTACATTTGAACTTTATGAGTTATTAGCCTTTTTATGCCCAAGAATGACTTTACACTTTATTTTTTAGCTATAAAACTTTATAACTTTATATTTTTTATTACTTTATTTTCTTAACCCTTTTTAACTCTACAAATGACTCTACTTTGTTTTTGGATTTTATTCAAATTCTGCAAAATCGATTTGTTTACGCTTACATTTTTGTCTATAACTTTTTAACAAATTATCATAACAAAATTATTTTTATTACTCCTTGCTTATTTAACTCTCCTTTTAACATAAATCTAATAATAACAACTTTTTTTTATAAAATTACAAACCCCTATCTTTCAATGCTAATTCATTTCTACCAAATTTAGACAAGACTGGACAAGTCAATTCCTGTTAGATCCTGCAAGGTTTTGGCTTGACTTTGTCGCTAAGGCATACGTCACAGTCTGCACGTATTTAACTAACACAATTTTAGTTAACTCTTCAAAATTATTAATAAATACTATTTTCACATTAGAAACTACTTTTTTATCTTAATTTTGGGCTTTTTTTGACACCCTTTGGCTTTAATCTTTTGTTATATTGACTTTGAATTTATTTTAATTAATGTAATTAATTAACCCCAATTGGATCGGTCGATTGGCCGTTCCAACGTATACCAAATTTGGACAAAATCGGACTTAAAATGCGGCCGCCAGAGTGCCAACACATATATATATATATATATGAATTTTAATGATACCCCAAAACGTGTTCTGGGGACCATGATCGGTGCTCATTTGCTACTCCCGACCTTGGGTCTAACCATAAGGGCCACTGCAATACCACATTTTTCCTATGGAAATTCGCTAAAAATTATTTTAAATACACTTTTTGGGGGTTTACAAACAATAATTTCCATATTTTAAGGTAAATAAACGGTACCGGAAACTGGCACATACTTTCTCACAAACATATTAATTTAAAGTAGGAGAGTAACTAATAAATATTATTAGCTGAGAGAAAACTATTCAGTCGATTTCATACAAATTTGCGCCAAACATGTATAGGCCTGTATAGATGCACGAAAAAAGGTTTTGAAAAACCCCCAAAATCGGTTATTATTATTAGCTAAAAGAGAATATTTAGACAGATGCGTTTTTTTGCCTATGGTAGGGGGTGGTACATTAAGGGCTACAAATAAGCAATATTTTATAAAAATCGTTAGAGCAGTTTTTTTTTTTTTTATATAAATAAAATAACTGATGTTTTTGGACAAAAAGGGGATTGTTTTTCCAAAACCTTTTTTCGTGTTTGATGCAAATTTGTTCGAAATCGATTGAATAGATTACTCTCCAGCTTTGTATACATACAGGCAAGACATTTTGTAAAAACCGCTTTTTTTTTAATCAGGGGGTCCCAAAACGGATATTTCCACAAAAATCTCAACATTGATTTTTTGTGTGTAATCACTATACTTTCTCTATAGTATAGTATAACGAGGGAAAAAATATAAAGTCTTCTTACTTAATGATTTAAAGTTATTTTCCATATTATTTATTTATAGATAGAATAGAAACTTAAACATGCTTGCGATCAAGCCAACTTACAAAGTTGTCTTCTGAACTCACTCCAGCAAAGAGGTTTTGTTACTTACAATTCCTTCTCTTTGTATTGGATGGTGTCTTATGTTTTTAGTCCAGCATTGTTCTCGTTATTGCAAGGTCATCGACTGTATTTCCACCAATTTTATTAAAATCGCACCACACTTGAGCGTTTCCCATGGTGAAGAAAACACTATAATGTTGGGTGTTAATTCTACTTTAATCAAATTCTACATTTTCAAATTATAATTTAAAACTACTTTTTTTTAGTAATTACTGTAACTATTTGTATAAATTACTAATCAGTTATGCTCTTCAATTTGTGAAGCTGACTGGCACATTAAGTCACAAACAGTTTTGTGTTTAGTCCATCTCTTAACTTGACATTCTCTGTAAACAAATAAAACAACCTATATTTACATTTACTTTCTAATTAAGCAAGTCTGTATAAATGGTGTTTTTAAAGTATTCCTACATCATAACTTTTGTATGAACTTAACTAGAACCAAATTCATTTAAACTGTTAACTAGGTCATAATGTTTTACCTCTCATCATTTTCCAATGGGAAATGAGTCTGGTTTTATGTTAAACTAAAGAGAACAAGATTAGTGAATACTTCATGAGGGTTATTAATTTGTATGCCTTTTAATTTGACATGTTACAAGATGCAGGTTTTTATATGAAAACTAGCTGGCTCGATCCGGCTTTGCAAGGATAGACAAATCAAAGTTAAATGTATATTATATCAAAAAATATATTACACTAAGTATTTCTTATAAAGATTTTTAGTAACTTTGACCCCCAAACCTCCCCTAAACTTTCGAATTTTTTTAAAACTTCTTAGCGAGCACCCTAGGGGAAGCTACATACCAAATTGCATTCCAATCCGTTCAATGGTTTTGGGGAAATCGTAAGTTAGTAACTTTGATCCCACAAACCACCTCTAAAATTTCGAATTTTTTTGAAAACCTTTCTTAGAGAACACCTATGGCATTAGGGGAAGCTACATACCAAATTCCGTTCAGTAGTTTTGGAGAAATCGTGATTTTGTAACTTTGACCTCCCCTAAGATTTCAAATTTTTTGAAACCCTTTCTTATCAGCATTTACGGCCCTAGAGGAAGCTACAAACCAAATTTCATTCCAATCCGTTCAGTAGTTTTAGAGAAATTGTGATTTAGTAACTTTGACCCCACAAACCCCCCTAAAATTTCGAATTTTTTGAAAACCTTTCGTAGTAAGCACCTACTGCCCTAGAGGAAGCTACATACCAAATTTCGTTCCAATCCGTTCAGTAGTTTTTGAGAAATCGTGATCAGTGGATTTGGCTTTTATATAAATAGAATAATTGAAGACATTCAGTAACAATCCAATATTCTATCATAAAAGGCATTCAAGAGACCTAGTCTACAGTCCCAATAGGATTTGGCTTTATTTTCTTATGCAAGTTAGTTGGAAAGAGGAACTCTATTAAGACAATGTATGTTTTAAACAAGAACAATTACTTAACTTATTTTGTAAATGCTTCAAAAACTTTACTCATGACATACAAATATGCATAAACAAAGTCTTTTTCTTTGACGTATTTCAACAATGCAATTGATTTTTAGTTTAGAATAATTTAAAAATTTCTAGTTGCAAGCACCCCCAAAAATTTTCTAAATCCTGCAACATTAAGTTGTGAGCAAATACAAGATGACAATAAATTTGGTAATTCTTAACAATTACTGGGTCAACTTTAAATTTTATAATATTGTAGTTAGGCAATGTGTGGTACAAATAACTAAATGTCTGAAACCTTGTAGATAAGCTCATCGAGTGATAAGAAAGTTCAAAGTCCACGCTCTTTTATCAGTTTTGAGTAAAATATACTAACTTATATGTTTACAAATTGGAAACATACTGTGACTAAAGACTATAAGTTAGACCTTCAGGTTATTTTTAGCTAATTTCCAAAGGAAAGATGAGCTATTGCAGTGAGACCTAAGGTCAGGAGTAGTAAATGAGCACTGATCATGGCCCCAGAACACGTTTTTAGATGTCACTAAACGATTGTCGTGTTCACACCGCAATTTACGTCCGATTTGGGACACAAGTCGGTTGTGTAAGTGGCTCAGACGAGTTTGTTAGCCAAAAATATCCAACAACCGGAAATAATTGTTTTTCCGTACTAAAATTAAACTTTTTTTTGTTTTATGTATAAATATATATAAGAAAGTATTGTATATATTTTATTTTTTTACACACCCTTATAGCTTGTTTGGTTCCCCTAAAATCGATCAAAACGTAAAATACAATAAAAGAAACTAGGTTCAGGGATTTTATCGTTGGTCATCTTCTGTTACAAGCAAACCACTGCGAGCGAAGCAAAGCAGTAAAAAATCCGAGGCCACAAAGTCGAGGTTCAAACTCACAAAGCGAGTTTTTCCGCTGAGCCGGGGTTGGCGGCTGAGTTACAAATAAATTCTACTAATATATTTTGTACACGCAATCAGCTATTCAACAATGTCTCTGTGAGTAGACCAAATAGTGGTTGAAAGCCTAAAATCATATAAACTTAATTTTGGAAATTCGCTTAACTCACGTTAGCGGTTCAGTTGCCTGGTCGAATTTTTTTTTATTGCTTGCATTTGTTTATACATAGACAATAATTAATATACTAATTTATTTTCCAGTTTCAAACTTTTTTTCCAGTATAATAAAATTTAAAGTTAACCCTGTAATTGTTAAGAATTACCAAAAATTTAATAAAAAATTTGTTTTCATTTTATTTTTAGTATTTTCTAGACTAATTTTGTTTTTACCACTGTAAAAAGAGGAACAAGTATTTAAACCTAATGAGAATGTGATATAAAATCCAATTGTGAGAAAATACATTCATAAAATAAAACTTGAACACTGAATCTCATAACTAATACATGTAATGTGTTTGGCGTTTCAAATCTTCAGTTGGGCACGATCTGCAATAATCAAACTATAAAAAACTTTAATGAGTTAGTTTGACTATTGCAGATCGTGCATAACTGAAGATGGCGACTTTGTCGTTTTATTTTATCAATGTATTTTCTCACAATTAGATTTTATATCACATTCTCATTAGGTTTAAATACTTGTAGCTCGTGCATTACTGAAGATGGCGACTTAGTCGTTGAAACCCGTTTGAGGTAATAAACATATTAGTTGTGAGATTCTGTGTTCAATTTTTATTTATCCAATTTGCTAATTGTGCGAAAAATTATGAAACCTGTACAAAATATTAAAATTTATTTTTACATGAAAGAGCATACTTTAAACTATTTTTGATAATAATTTCTTTCGTTGTTAATCGGAAGTAATCGTCAGGCTTATCTGGAAACCAGATTGTAAATTTTCTCTCCAATAGAGGCAAATGTTGATTTATCACAATGTTAGTAAAACCTTTCTGAAGTTTTCCTATTCAAGTTCTTAATGACAACAGAGGACATCGTTCGGTCTTCAATGAATTGTCTTAATAATTTTATAAGTCATTGCACTGTCATCATAAATCTCCATGAACTACTGATGAAATTAGTTGTATGGTTTCTCACATTTAGAAATCAGATAGTAAGATTTTATTTCACAATTTGTGGAACTTTCTATTGACTTAACATTGAATACAAACAAAACATTGATATACATTTTTACTGAAATTACAACAGCGAAAGTCTAGATGGCAAAAAAAGCTAATGAAGAAGAGTACTTCTTGAAAGCTCTTTGTATTAAGTTTAATTGAAAGCTCTGTATTGGTAAATATAATAATGCCAATTAAAGGTATTAAATTAGATAAAATAAAACCTGAACACAAAATCTCACAATAAATACGTTATAGTTATAGTTGGGAGTTATAGTTTGGTTACTGTAGCCCGTGCATCACTGAGGATGGCGACATTGTCATTGAAACGCGTTTAAGGTTAGTAAACATATTTATTGTGAGATTTTGTGTTCAGGTTTTATTTTATCTAAGTTACTTTCTCACAAGTCAAGCTCATTAGTTATTTATTTATAAAGGTATTAAGTTTCTAGAAAAGGTAGTGTTTTAAAAATTATTTTAAACATGAAGACTTACCTCCCACAATACCATTCTGATTTACATCTTGAACAACGCCTTGGTGCGGGATCTCCGCAGTTGGAACACCTGGATGCTTCGGGATCAATTAGATCTAGAGTATTGTAAGTTGTAGCTAAACTGTCAAAATCAATGTAAATTGCATATGTGTTAACCCTGAATGAAATTATTCTGGGTGGCTGAAAGTTATGTAATCCATAAAGCCTAGGTTTGTAAGACCACGCTGCGATAACCACGCCGTGATAACTACGCCATGATGTTCAAGAGCGGCAAGTCGGTGAAGCCGGCGTTACTTACATCACGCCGTGATTCAACGCGATAATGGTTTGTAAAAAGCTCGTATTTGACGGCGCGAATCTTATGATGTTGCTACAACTGGCAGGAAAGCAACTCAGTTAGCTTATAGTGTAAGAGACAAGTTTAAAGACTTCTTTTGCAATAAAAATAGTTCAGTGGATTGGCAGCTCAATTCCATTAGAAAAAGTGTTTAAACGCACATAGGCCTACACTCATAGTAAAACTTAGTTCTGTTTATAGCTTGGAACTTGCCTCTGAAAAATATGTAATTTTTAGGTTAAGGTGTATGGTTTGTATTCATCTACAGACATTTTCGGGCATGGCGGTACAGTGAAAATGTATTTGGGATCCTATCCCAGTACTTTACAGTATTTTTTACACAAATAGCTATCACTCCTGAAACTGTTGACAACCTGATTCTAGCTGCGGATGTTTTCCACAATTTATTTAGAGTGGCAAAAATTCGTTGCTCCAACCAAGACGAAGATAAACTTCCTCTACCTACAGCAAATTTTATACCTATAAGAGAGCTAACAACAGGAAGAAAAGGAACACAATTGGCTTACTACGTATGAGAAAAGTTTAAAGACTTCTTTTGCAGTGAAAAGATTTCTGTGAATTGGCAGCTGAATGCCATTCAGAAAAGTGACTAAATCGTCAAGTACGTGATCAAACAATTTTTCTTTTTTGGAAATGATCAGACAAACATTTTTATCAAACCTTTAACAATAATTATTTTTGTTAAATTGAACTCTTTGTATTGCAAGCGTAAGTTCTTATCATTAAATTAATTTTGCATCACTGTATATTTTTTTTTAGTCTATTACATTTATCATTAAACTAATGTGCTTTTCAAAGATACCAACATCGAGTAGTAATTGAACGTTTTTTTCTTTTACAACAATTGAGAAATAGCTACAAGGAAAACTTTAAAAATGGTATCATTAGAATAATTTGTTTTGTGAAGGGGTACCGAAGATTTTCAGACTTCCCATTGACCCTTTACATAGTTAAGGAAATGTTTATAATATCTTTAACAAATATGGCATCCCAATAAAGCTATAAACTTTTTTTTAACGAAGATGTAAAAAAAATGTTTTAATTTAAAATCTGTAAACTTCCTTTAAAAATGTATGTAATTTATTTGTGAAGTATCTCATTTAATAATAAAGTAAAAACTTTTAATTTGTTCTACACAAGAAAAATGAAAAATTATGTTTCCCTTTGGCTGCACCATGTAGTATGTACCATTGCTGTGCATCACGATGTTTCATCTTTGGTTTTTAGGTAAGGCTTAATATTTTATTTTTGTTAGTTCACAGTTTAAACAATACAGTTAAAAACAGACTTTCTCTCCCAAGTTCCTCGGAAATTTGTTTCCAAATATTGTTTTTTCTCATGGCATCTTTTTAGTTTTTTTTTTAGGAAAAATCATAGAGAACTCGATTATTTTGAACCAGATCTATCAACTTATCATCCAATTCACTCGTGAAAACCTTAGCCTCCTTAATGCTTAGTAATACACAATAAAATAATAAGTTAATACAGCTAAATATTTCACAGCAATTACAAAAACAAGTTGCTTAAAGAAATTAAAAGCAGTATATTGCGCAGTGAAACCACGCCGGAATAGACTGAGACCTATCCAGAGCGTACCACGCTGAGATATCACGCCGGACCTTTGAAAAGCTGACGCAACGTCGGCAGCCGGACGTGGTCTAAGAAACCACGCCAATGCTCTTGCATTCACTGTGTTCTAGCGTTGACGTGGTCATCACGTTCAACAATCGTGCCGGACGCTCGATGTGGTCTTAGAAACCGGGGCTTAAGAGAAAACTGAAAGTGAAAAACTGAATAAAAGCAAATCAGATTATTGAGAAGAAAACTAAATACCCTATATTAATTTTGGTTTTTTGAATTTCCAATTTCTTTAAAATATTGTCAACAAGTTGTGAATTAAGCAATTCAAAAGTAGATAGTTTGAAATATCTACAATTTTCTTCTCTACCTTTTTTTTAATTCAGCATATTTTCACCATTAGAGGGCTTGAAAAAAAAGTAGACTTTTGTTCTTTTTTTAGATTTTGAGCCGAAATTATGCATTTTGGTGAAAAATATCAATTAAGTTTTAATGATTTGAATTTAATTTGGCGAATGAATAGTTTTGATTTTTAATAATTGAAATTGCAGAAATCATTTTATATTTTTGAGCAGTTTGGTATTCACAAATATTATGAAACATTTTTTATACACTTGAATTTTAGGATTGAATTGTTTCAATAAATAAAACACAACAATTTAAAAAAAAATCTTATATTCTCCACAAAATAATGTTTAATCTATAATAATCTTTTTAATCATTGAAAGTATTAAATACAAAATCTTGCTGTTTTCGATAATAAGAATTCAACTTTGTTAGAACTAGATACATCACTATCGTTTACATTGACTATTTCTTCAACATTTCATTTTCTATTAAAAAAAATTCTGGGTCATCTCTACAAGTTCAACCTCTTTATTAAGACAATCTATATTACCAACTACATCAATCTTATCGCAATTAGTGCAATAATAATTAGTTCCTTTACATACTTTACAAAATGTAAACTTCAATTCCAATTTTCTACAAGATCATCTCTTGGTACAAAGAAGTTTACAATGCAATGTTTTGAGAATTTCATCTGGAAGCAATGGATCATTGGAAAATTCAGGGACTAGAATATCATCTCCTTTTTTCCAACCGAATTCACAGGGTTGGAGAGAATTCCCTAACCAGGTTTCGTATTGGAGCTAGACCCTTCCTGCACGTTTCTTTAAAGCCTCATCAGTTGGAGGAAACGAATTAATTGACACGTTTTTACAATTTTGAGAATAATCGTCTCTATAACTATTCAATGTTAATAACGAAGTGGAAGGAAAGTTTATTAAGTTTTAAGTCGACAGATATAGAAACTTTTTATTTTATTTTTGCCAATATTATAAAAACTGGAAGTTGTATCACACCCACAAAAAAGCACGGAGAAACATGGAAATATTATTTAAGTGAAGGTATTTTAAATTCTTTGGAGTATAATATTCGTATTTCTGAGACTTTCCACAAAATTTGTTGATATAAACATTACTATTTGTATGTGCTAATTGTGTTAGAATGATTAATAAGTCTATATCCTCTACAAGTATGCAACATCTACTATTTGGATTTGCTTTTTCTATAGCTTTCTGAACAATCAGCATCTTCCCAAACTTGTATGGCATCTATTTGTGGATTTTCAACTGGATCATTTAATTTTTCCATTAAAAAGTTTATTAAAAGGTTTTTATTATTTTTACTACCCAAAAAAATTTCTGAGGAGACAAGAAGTGGTCTCGTATCCTCTTTCAAAAATTGTATATCATGGGATGTATATTATTATATATATTAATTCTTCTAGAACGCTCATAACTTTTCAAAGTTGCTTCTCACGTGGGATACCTATCCAAAACTACAGTGCATGGACTAAAATGTTTGACAAACTCTACGTATTTGGACTGAATTCGGGAGAAACTTTCACTTGCAAACACTTTGTTTTATGCAACAAGTATCCCCTATCGATTATGTAGCAATGTTTTCTTGAATTGGGTTAGGTGTCGATCGATGAGTAAACATTGCACAACTTAGATTTTGGACTTTTCCGAAATCCAATTCCATCTCAAACAGCTAGGACTGGAGAACATTCAAAACCAATATATTTACCAAAACCACCTTTGATTTTGATTTGTCTCATCAACATCTGCTCTATCGTCTGATCGGAAAATTCACCAGAGAAAAATGTATCAGTTCTTCATATAGTAAAGTAACTTTTGGTGAATTTTCTGTATTCTACAGGATTAATAACTGTTTTTAAATTTAACATTTTTTTTACAAGTATCCATATTCTGCATTATTTATAACGACTTGCAGCATGAAAACAGGGGAGCATTCTTTGGGTACTGCCCAAATGTAGTTGCCAATTGCCTGACCATTCGGCTTCCAAAAATATTTTTATGAGGGTAGTCATCTTAAAATATTCTATTCACTATTTCATAGTGGCACACAAAAATTTTGTGCCTTCTTAAAGTATTTAGTTTTCATCTTCTCTGTGTCCATGTTCGCTTTTATATTTTAAAAATGTAAAATAATTTGCTTCTACAAAACGCAATATACGAGGGCTGTCCAAAAAGTAACTTATGTTTTTAAATTTAAAATGAACCAAATAAAAAAAGATATTTTATTGTATACATTTAAAAGGGACAATCTTAAACAGTTTTTCTACATAGTCAAAAATCTAATTGAGGGACAAGCTTTTCAATTCAGTCTCTGTAGAAATCAGCTGCCAACTTAGATTTCAACCCCTGGTTTACTAATGTTTGTGCCACGTATGGGGATAGAGCCGCCATCTCGGTGTAAACAGGTTATTGCAGCCACAGTCAGTACGCATGTATATATCAAGCTCAAGCTGTCACAGCTTGTGGACTATGATTTTTTTCACTTTTTTCACTTTGCTTGTTGTGAGTTAATGTAATGTGCGCTTCAATATGAAAAACGAGTTATGACGTTTTTACTGGCAAAAATTGAACTGGCAATGGAATTGAAATTCATCGGCAACTTTGTGAGGTGTACAGAGATGAAATAATGAGTGAAGGTGGAGTGAGGTAGTGGTGCATTCAGTTTAAAAATAGCAGCACCAATGTTCATGATGAGGACTGCAGGGGTCGGTCTAGCCAAGAAAGATTATGGAAACTGTGTTTTGGGGCGCTGAGGGAGTGCTTCTGGTTGTTTTTATTAGCGTGGCGCAACAATTAACTCAGAATTATTGTGAAACATTGACAAAACTGAGGCAAGCAATACAATACAAGCTTTGGGGAAACCGAAGCTCAAAAGTGTTGTTATTTCCACAACAACGCACGTCCACACACCGCTAATCGAACCCGAGAGCTTTTGGATGGGTGGTGTTTAATCGCCCACCATACAGTCTGGATCTGGCGCCGAGTGATTACTACCTCTTTCCAGCGATGGAGGCCTAACTCGCAACACAGTGCTTTGATAGTGATGCAGAAATGCATGATGGTGTAAACCAGTGGTTGAAATTTAAAGGAGCATAGTTGTCCAAAGGTGGAATTGGAAAGCTGGTGCAAGGTTATAATAAGTGTCTCAATTTGAATGGCATCTATGTAGAAAAATAGTTTAAATTTGTTCTTTTCAAATGTATATAATACAATTGAATTTTTTTTATTAGGTTGGTTTTTAATTTCAAAACATAAGTTACTTTCTGGGCAGTCCTCGTATATATATAGGATGTCTCAAAAGTCTGTGAATGGTGTGGTATTTTTGTAATCATTGCTGATTAATCAACAAAACTTGGTACATCGTTTTTCTACCAAAAAAACTAATTTTTGATGCAATTATAATTTTTTTATCATCTTAGGAGGACGGCCGCAAGGAGTTGGAGGAAAATCTTAAATAGGAGCATCGGTTGAGTTGTACATCAAATTAAAGGTCTAACTTAGGAGAACACAATGCCGTAAAATAAGACATCAAAAGGTTTACCCTACATAAAATGGCGGCCGTTTAAAGTTACAATATTGGGAATTTTGAAAATCTACTTATATAAAGCTAGACGGTAACACTGATTCATTGACATTAATTATTAGGCACTTCCCGTAATCCCGTAGCTTTGAATTAAAGCTCTCGACGAGAAAGTTTTGGGAAAATTGCCAGAAGTTAACATTTTGTTATTTTGGAAGCACCTTTTAGGCGGGAAATGTTTTTTAGATTTTTTACATTTTTTCATTTTTTCACTTTGAGCTCGTTTTGTAAGAATACGGTAAGAGATAGCAAAAAATGTTAAATACAAAAGTTGTAGAAAATTTAATTTCTGACTAACGTTTTCTCATCAGATTTAAGATCCAATCATCCATTTAGCCACTATTCATCCGAAAAGGGACGCTCCGCCAAACGTTCTTAAAGCTAGACAGTTTCACTGATTCACTGACATTAATTATTAGGCACTTCCCGTAATCGGACCTCCTCAACCTTATACTTGAATTAAAGTTCTCAACGAGAAACTTTTGGGAAAATTGCCAGAATTTAACATTTTTTTATTTTGGAAGCATCTTTTGGGCAGGAAAGAGTTTTTAAATTTTTTCAATTTCTTCATTTTCCCACTTTGAATGCATTTAGTAAGAAAGTGGTAAGAGATAGCAAAAAATGTTAAATACAAAAATTGTAGAAAATTTAATTTCAAAGAAGAGATTTTCCGTCAGATTCAAGATCCAATCATCCATTAAGCCACTATTCATCCGAGAAGGGAGGCTCCGCCCAACGTACTTAAAGCTAGACGATTTCACTGATTCACTGACATTAATTATTCGGCACTTCCCGTAATCGGACCCCTCAAACTTATACTTGAATTAAAGCTCTCGACGAGAAACTTTTGGGAAAATTGCCAGAATTTAACATTTTTTAATTTTGGAAGCACCTTTTGGGTGGGAAGATTTTTTCGATTTTTTAATTTTCTTCATTTTCCCACTTTGAGCGCATTTAGTAAGAAAGCGGTAAGAGATAGCAAAAAATGTTAAATACAAAAGTTGTAGAAAATTTAATTTCAAAAAAGAGATTTTCCGTCAGATTCAAGATCCAATCATCCGTTTAGCCGCTATTCACCCGAGAAGAGCTCCGGCACACAATCCTTCAAATTTCCCATGTTAATCTTATGGAGATAATGTTTATTTAATGAGTTTGAGTCAGCTGCCAAATAAAACAGCCGATTTATGCTAGGTCACCTATGTACAAACGAGCCAAAGATTAACGAAATTCTTTATCGAATTTTCCAACTGCGAGCGAAGCGAAGCAGCCATCTGAGGCTGAAGGCCGAGGTGGGATTGGGACTCGAAGCGTCCAGGGGTAGAGCCCCTAGTTTTATCTATGCTCCTATGTAATGTTTTTATCAGACTCCCTGCGGGCCATCCCTCTAAGGTGATAAAAACTTACAATTGCTTCAAAAAATAGTTTTTTTGGTGGAGAAACGACGTACAAAGTTTTGTTGCGTAATCTGGGAATTGTTACAAAAATATAACGCCGTTCAGTCTTTTGGGACACCCTGTATATAAGGACAGGGTTAGATTCTATGCCTCTTAAAATGCGGTTTAGAAGAAGCAAAACATTTTAAATTAAAAATGATCCTAACAATTTATTGAATCTTCCCAGAATATATCTCCACAAGTGAGCTGGGAATAAACAAAATGCTATTATGCATAGTAGACCATCATGGTTGTAGCCATATCAATAACTCTTTTAATGGGTCAGTATTAAAAAATCACTTTTATTTAGCTTGGCAGTTAGGTCAAAAAATGATTTTGCATAGAGAGGGTATTATCAACTACTAACCCCAAGAATTTTAGAGTGTTTGTTGATGTTATTAAAGTTAAGTTAATCTTGTAACTAAATCAGTATTTAGATATGAATTAAAATATTGCTACATACAGGGTGATTCTGTAATGCGCAAAAATAATTCAGGAGGCACTCATATATGTCAAAATAATGAAAAAACTTCCTATAAACATATGTATGGAAATGCTTCTTTTACAAACTATCCTCTATTTTTTTTTAAATAATTTATATTTTCTAGAATGGCTTAACCGATTGATTAAAAATTTTGTATGATACTCATCAATGTAAAGACCTAGTAGGAAAAAATCAACATGTTCCAAAAATCCGTTTCAAAATGGCTGCCAATAAAAAATGTTAAATGAAAGTAACTCAAAAACCATATTTATCTTTTTATACAGATGGTATAACAGTCAAATCTATTAAACAAAGAGTAAAAATAAAATAGCGTCGCATAGTTTGATGGGTTCAACATCTGTAGGAGCAAAGTGTAGGTGATAATTAATTTACAAGTACAATTAAATAATTCGGACGCTGGTTTGCTGTTACTCTTTATTCAAAAGTTTTGATAGCCATACGATTGGATAGGAAATTAAACAGGCTAAACAAATTTACTCTTCGCGTCTTTTATAAGATTTATGATTTTTGAGTTATTCTCATTTAAAATGTTTAAATGGTCACCATTTTGAAACCGATTATTGCAACGAGTTGATTATTTATTACAAATTTGTTCTTTACATTGATGAGCGATCTGCAAAATTTCAACTCAGACAGTTAACAGATATACATTATTTAGAAGAAAAAAACCAAAATGGATACTTGGTAAGAGACAGGGGTTTACTCATAATTTTTCCAATCAGATCATTGTCAGAACCGACCCAGAAGTGACGGAAAGGAGGATTCAGGGATAATACCACGGAAAGGTTTAGAAATTTTCACTTCTAAAATCCATACTTTACATATCTTTGGTGAGTTTAAGGTAGCAGATAATATGCTTACTTTTACAAGAAAAGTACACATGTATATATGTAACTATTTTTGTATTTGTATACAGGACATAGCAAATTTTAGAGACATACTATATTAAGCAAAATGTCTATTATTTAATCAATAGCCTTTATGCCTCAAGCTGAAAAAGTTAATAACATAAAAGTTTAAGCATCGCTGGTTTTTAAACTTCTCGGCCGCCTCGACTCTGAATCATCGGTCTCTTATTCGCAGCGCTCACCAAACATCAAAGGTGTGCCGCAAATCTGGCAAAAGGGTGTCTGGTGCGCCCAAGTTGTTGCATTTTGATTCCGAGGGACAATGTGGGAGACTTTACAGGGGTTGGCTTGCATAGTCGCAAAGCACTGTAGTGTACTGATATCTTGAGGTTTTTCGATTGGCGATTGGCGATTGGCTGATGTGAACCGATATTTGATTGAGTGTGATTGAGGAAGTGGATGGTCCAGTAAAATGTTAAAACAAAACGTAAAAGAAAAATTTATTAAAAAGCAGTACCGTGCGTTCCGGCACCAGTAAACCCCTGGTAAGAGAAGTGTTTCCGGGCATATGTCTATAGGAAGTTTTTCTTTATTTTTACCCATATGACAACCCTCCTGAATTATCACTGCACGAAACAGAATCATCTTGTTTATCTTATAATTCTATGTAATTTTAAATCTGACACATTTATGTTTGGTAAATGTTGCATAACAAACTGTATTAGCTTACCTTTTTGCAATTTCTTGGAGCTGTTTATAATCCATCTTTGAAAACAAGGCAGCTTGTTTACTGGCATACTTTTTCAAGTTCTTATGAGTGTGAGCAAGGAGATGTTCTCGATACTATACAAAAAAAAAGTATTATGATTATGTTATTTTGCCAGTTAATTCGGTTATTTGAGAAACCACTCATGTCCATTTTTCCATTTATATCATATTTTATGATAAATCCAAGTTTCTACAGTTAAACAACTCAAGTCCACTCATCCATAATGGTTTTTATATAGCCTTGAAATTTGTGTTTATTTGAGAAACAACTCATCATTTAAACATTTTTGGACATTCCACTAACTACGGAAAATTTCAACAAGGAACTTGGCATAATTAAACAGATTGCAGTCTCTAATGGTTACCATTCAAAAACAATAGACAAACTCCTTCATAAACACATGCATCCGAAAATTAAAACTCCCAAAAAAAAAATTAAATATGTCTTCATTGAATATGGTAATAAGCTTGAATATACGCTGAAAAAAGAACTAGAAAAACTCGAAATTATGCCGGCTTACAGAACTTCTAACAATTTAAAGAAAGCTCTGAAGCACGAACAAATTGACAACGAGTTTGAAAACTCAGGTGTATATAAAATAACATGTTCCAACTGTCCTAAATTTTATATTGGCCAAACAGGACGAACATTCGCAAGAAGGTTCAAAGAACATATTCCTAAACGCAAAATTGCCGAACAAAAGTCAAACTTTGCTAAATATTTTATAGATGAGGACCACTCTTATAATAACATTAACAGCAATTTAAGTATTTTACATAAATGTAAAATAGGCAACATGACATCAAAGCTGTTGCTCTTTCATTTGATGTATTATTTATAATTATAATAGAGTACAAAGTCTTAAAAGTGTATTCATTTTAAACATCCCGTACATTTATTGTTAAACAGATACAGTCAATTCCCGATTATCCGGGATAGTTACCGGCAAGAACATCATGGATAATGTGAAATCCCGGTTAAAGCAATTCGTTATATACGGCCCAAATACAAGGTATTATGAAAGAATTATAAACATATTGGTTATAGTATACTTTTAATCACTCCTAAAATGTATAAAAAAAACTACAAACACAGCATTATTTAGATTGAAATAGCAGTACAACAATATATTATTTACAATGCTCAAACACAATTAAAATACTCCGCAATGTTGAACAACGATTAAAATAGTCTGTCAGAGTTTTTGTTTTTTTGCGTTTGCTTCCTTTTTCAAAATTGTGGATCTTATTTTTCGTAACACGAGCTTGTCACATTATAATGCATCACCTTGACCGTCTAAATAGTCAAGAAAGCCTTCGATGCAACTCAGAGCCGTGCCGTGTCACTTTTGGCTGCAGAATACAGTCCACGCTGTCGCTCGCCTCCCCCTCGTCACAGCTGTCACTTTCACTTTCTGGATGACTAGTCCGATGAACATGCAAATTTTTAACAGTTCACTTTTTTTCTTAATTAAGTCCTGGACCGTTTGGTCACCAACACCATATGCTTTTTTTAAAGATTTTATGCTATTACCCTTCTCAAATTGTTCAATAATGTGTAGCTTTTGCTCAATAGATAAAACAGTCCTTTTACGTTTTTTATCTATTTCAGAAATGTAACTACAATACAAACAAAAAAAAACTACTGTACGAAACAAATTAAACACAAACTTGGCAGCACGTACGAAACACAACGAACAACACTGTATGTGACACTAAATGACTGACTACTGTATAGGCGGTGGTGGTGACGAGAGAGCTGAGACTCTATAAATAGCTACAAGGCCGCCCACCCTCCAGTCACCTGCATTTTTTCACTTCTCGCCTCACAACCTCTCTCGTCTCTCCGCAACCTGGATAAACCGATCCCGGTTAATCGGGAGTTGACTGTAAGGATCTAACTTCTATAACAAAAACACCAAGGAGAATGTTACAAAAAACTTTAATCAAGTAATTAACACAATCAATCAAAAATAAAATCTTCTCATAATTAATTATAAACATAGAAAACATTCCTTCTGTTTTCGGTGTAACCTTCACGAACAAAAAACTAAGTGTCTATGACAAAGTAGTCTGTATCTATAGGCCTCCGAGTGTACTATTGTCGATTTAGCACAAAAATGCTAGTGTAGCTTACTTAAAACATATATTCACGACAGGCTAATAAGACTATAATATATTATTATTACCTCAGCACCAACTTCCAGAATAAGAGGAACAGTTTTATTACGAGGTGGTGGAATATTTGCTACTGAGATCTGGCAGATGAAATGTTTTAATTCTGCGAGTGGAGATAGTTGGTCCAGCACTGTATCGTGTAAATAACTCAGCAGCTATGCGAAGGAAAACAATATTAGTAATGGTTCACTACAAATTTTGTTTTACCTACCACCATATAATTCTTAAAAGATTACCTCTTCACTTTGAAACTTGAAAGAAATAACTTTAATGTTGTCAATATCAAACAAACAACTTAATAAAATCAGGAACATTCTTTACTTTTTAAATATATTTTTTTTAAACTTCTTTATTTTCCCACATGAATGCTAACTTAATTTATCAAAGAAACCTCTACTTTCTATAGAGATTTCTACAAAAAATTTGAAAATTTATTAAGTTTGGTATTTTTTACAAGCCAACTGGTATCTACTATAACTCTTCTAAAGTCAGCAATTAAATGGTGTTCATGGAAAATGGTTGCTGATTTATTTTAAATTCTATGAAAAAGTAAGAAATAGAATGGTGGCTGCAAGTTTTTTTTTATTTTGTTGCTGAAGTTAAGTTTAGAATAAGAATAAAATATAATTATTAATTCCATATTTGAGCCAAAATATGCAAGGTACTGTGTGGACAAAAACTACTACTGTTCTTTGTGTGTATTAAGATTAGAAAAAGAAGAATTTCACACATCAGTCACTTGGTAATTAAACACGAGAGGTTTCAAGAAACGTTCAATAACTATAAATATGTTTAAGAGCATAAACTCTGTAATATCCAACAGTACATGAGCTGTAAAATTATTACACTTAACAATGTACCTACCTTAATACAAACCTGTCAAAATGTCTGGGCAGAATTGATCAATTTACTTTCCCCAACAACTAAATTTTGAACCTCAAATATTTATTTCCCAAAATTGGATCTCTATGATATCTTAAAATAAACAAACCTCAAGTACACAGATTTGTTTGTTTCCCCCCCCCCCCCCCGTAGTTACTCTCAGTGATCAGAGTTCTGGCAGCTATCCAATTGGTCCAGACAAGTCTCCTCGTCTCCCCCCTCACCACCCAAGGGCTTTGAAATTTGCTCCTCATAGGAATAAAACTTTTTTTCCTTTTCTCTTGGCTAATTATTCCTTTTCACAATGGGCCCCCAATTATAAGTTCATAGGTAGTAGTCAGCATTTCAACATTCGTTAATATTTAAGCACATATTTTATAATTCTCACCTACTGAACTGTGTTTTCTATGATTGTAAATTCTTCAACCAATATAATTTAACAGATTTATTACTTAACATATGTGATTAAAACTACTTTCATTAAATGTACCGCCCTATCTTGCCTCCTCTTAATCTATTCCTAGCACTGGTACATATTAAAACATCTGGTGTGCACATCACACAACTTTCCTTACCAAAATAGATGCTGTATCAATTACCAAATTTTTCGAGCGAGAGATTGATGATACCATTTTCGAGTTAATAGGAGTATCCGTTTCGAAGAAAGCGGTACTAACTTCAAAACGGTTAATCCCACGGACCTGATTTTGGTCTCAATCGATTTCTCACCCCCAAAAATGTCAAGGTCGATACCAAACACGGCTAGTTTAAAAAAAGTCATTTTTGCCCCCAAAAAGGGCGTTTTTGGGGTCAATTTTTGAAAAATGGAAAAAGTTGAGTGGGGTATCTTTTTTGACATTCTTTTGGACGCTGAATCGAATGAGACCATTTTCAAGTCGATAGGACCAGCCATTTCGGAGATACAAACAAAATAACTTGCGTTTTTGTAATAACTTTTTTCAACGAATTTTAAGGGTATATAGCGTACATAGCGTGTTAAGGGGGTCTGAGTAGAGTATGTTAGCAAAGTTTAATCAAAATTGTTAGAGGGGTTTTGGAGTAAATACCAAAAATGTGCTAAAAACTGGTCCCACGGTAAGACACCACCTCCGATTTGCTTCAAATTTACATGGGTTTAATTGTTTACGTGTTTGAAGATATCCTGTAAATTTCAGTTCGATCCGTCCAGCCGTTTGCCCTGTGCACTCCGGACACACACGCACACACACACACACACAGACACACAGACACACAGACACACAGACAGACCAATTGCCAAAAATGCATTTTTTGGACTCAGGGGGCCTTGAAACGTAAAGATATTATGAAAACTCGACATCAAATTTTTGGGTCGATTGCAATACTTACCTTACCTAGTATAGGGTAAGGAAAGTAAAAATCACTTTTTACAGTACTATTACATTATTTTATTCACCCCTTGTATAAAGCAAGTTCTCTGCAATTGGCTTACTAAAGTTTTTTGCCACTACTGTAAAATTTGTTTAATGTAAATAGCAG
The DNA here is from genome assembly GCA_018207615.1 of Philaenus spumarius. NCBI lineage: Eukaryota > Metazoa > Arthropoda > Insecta > Hemiptera > Aphrophoridae > Philaenus > Philaenus spumarius. The sequence continues at coordinate 405,027 of JAGFPH010000502.1, forward strand.
TTTTTGAAATTGATATACTCAAATATCGTCAGTATTAAGAAATATTCTCAATAGAAAAATAAATGAAATTAGAATTTAATGCGGGTATATTTTGTATTATCAAATAGCTTTTTGAGAGTATTCTAGACTGAGTCTTATTTGTCAATTATTTTTAAACAGATCACCTTCTTCGGTGTATTTTAAGTTAATATCTCATGTTTACATCTCACCTTACTAAGTTCTCTTTTTCTAAAATCATTCAGTTCATAGTACTGTAAGAAGTTCTTGTCAAGAATTATATGACGCAGGCACAACCAGACTTGAACTTCTACTTTGGGTAATGCTCCATCGTCTTCATTGTTCATAATTTTCCATCGACTATCTAGAAAATAAACTAAAGGGATAAAAGTTTGCATTATGTGTCTTAATAATTTACTAGCTAAAGACATATTGAATAATCAACAGATCAAAATTTAGAACATTCTATTGTTATTTTTTGTAGTTGAAATTTCGGGTGGTTATACATTACAAAAGTTTAAAGAATAAATTGCAAAAAATCAAGAAACAAAAATAGATGAATTTAAGACCGCAAAAATACATAAATAAAATCAAGAATGAACTAAGACTGTAAGCAACTGGAATCATTTATTGATCTATACATATTTAAATAAACTTCATTTTATATTTATTTTAAGTAATAACTTTAAAAATAATTTATTCTTTGAATTTAGTATTTATAGTTTATAAGATGTCCAAAACAAATTTCTTTATAAGTTATTCTAAGTAAAATTAAAAAACAAACACAAATTTTTGTAACTTCTAAAATGTTTAAGTTATAAAAATTTGTGTTTGTTTTTTAATTGAAAATGGAGTTTTACCAAGTACCTTCGGTCATCAGTATCAATCGTATATTCTAAGTACATTTATCATTAGCTGTTGATATTTCATACTTAAGTGTTTAGTTTTAATGAAATACTTCTTTATGAAGAATCATTTTTGTAAAAGCTGTATTATTATTCAACAAATGGTCTTGTTGCTCATTGTCTATTATACAAATCTTTTGGTTATCTTAAAACCGTGTTCTGGTAAGTAGTAAGCATACCTAATTAATTTACAATGTGAAAATACATTCTATCTGAGAAAAATTCTGTCAATCAACTGTCATTGAGATTTATTTATTTTATTGTAATCACAATTGTAGATACAGTAGAGCGTCGAAAATCCGAACTAATTGGGACCGAGGGAGTTCGGATTTTTGAAAACAACCAAAAAATGCCATTTAGGCTAAAATATATGCCCTTTAATAGATTAAAGTGGTTAAACAGTACAAGCAGAAATGTAATTGTAAGACTACTTACATATATTATGATTTAGAAGAACCTGGACGTACACAGTAGGGTCAACATGATTACACTTGTAACTCTTAATTACAGTACAGTACAGTAGATAACAATTAAAAGTTCACTTGTACATTTTAGTTAACACAAACGAAAAATAAAAAAAAAATACTGTATAGTACACTACCTACTGTATGTACGACACACTGTTATAATGATTACACAAAGAGAAATGAATGAACTTTCTGTAAGTTTACTGCTAGCACTAAAGCAGCATATTAGAGTGACAGTGAAAATACAAAAATACTGACAGCCAGTCTATTGTGAGGGCGTGTGAGAGCAGGTATTAAGAAGTGTTTAAAAAGAGATAATAATGTCAAACTGCGATGAAGATTTTTGTGAAATTTTTAACGAAGCAATAATTGGAATTTGCGAAAACGAAAACGAAATTTTTGCAGGGGCTGCCTCAGAACGCGTTCGGATTTTTGACGTTTCGGATAATTGACGTTCGGATTATCGACGCTCTACTGTATAATGGAACAACATTGAGAGTAATTTAAATAAAGATTTATTTTCATTGCAAAACTTGTATGTAGGTGTGATTTTAAATGTAGGCAAAACAAAAATTATTAGATTTGACAAGAGAAAAAAAACGTCTAAAATTATTGTGTACAACGAATAGAGTTCGAACCTCCAACTAAAACTATTTATAAACAATAATTATTAAATATTGAATTAGTTAAAAATATTTTCAAATTAATGTGTTTTTAAACGTCACAATTTTATTGTTGACCGAGCGTAAGCGAGGTCTCCGTTTTAACTCGACCGTTCGGCATTTCGTCTGTGTGTCTGTATCACGATTACGGCCAAACGCCTTGACCGATTTTGATGATTTTTTGCATGAATGTTCCTTATTCCTAGGCCGAGCCATGTATATATACGGTTTTTTTCCATTTTTCATTTTTAACTCCTTAAATAAAATAAAAATGGCGGCCGGACCGTTTCCCTCAGTGTAAGCTTTTTTCCAAAGCCAGTTTGTGGCTTAACCGTAAGTCGAATTTAAAAACTAATAACATTTTGCTAATAGCAAATTAAATTTTAAACAAAATTGTATTCTTGATTTTTTTCCGTATCTCTAACGGTAAGCTCACAAAATGGCCATAAACTTCGAATTTGTTAAAAATCGTCCAAGTTTTTGTATTTAAACCATGTTTGTATACGTTTATTCTAAACCAATTCAAAAGTGTTCCATAGCTTTTGTGTAGATAAAGGTTTAAAGAATTCATATATGCCAGTAAAAAAATTATCGAAGTAAAATTAAGAAAGTTATTAGCTCAAGAAACAATCAGGTTCAGTAACGAAAGGAAAATGTTTAACTTTAGGCCTACATAAAAAGTAGTAAAAATTATTGTAATTTTTTTCATAAATGTAAAAAAGTTTCGTAATTTAGTTCTAAATAGAATTGTATACAAATATTTATCAATTTCAAATTTCTTATTTTGAAAACATCAGTTTTTATGTTCCTACTACAAGACTGCTAACAAAACTAGGAATGTTTTGAATAGTAATTTAGGAATATATCATTTGCCCAAAAATGACATATTATTTTAAGAAAGTGTAGAGGATAAATCAAAGAATTGAACTGTATACCTGTAAATTATCATTGTAAATTTCATAAAAGTATTTGACTTAGCTTTACTTGAATTACAAAATGAGATGAAACAAATGAAACCTCGCGGCGATAAAGGTCATACAAAAAATGACTGTAGGACACCGTGGGAAGTGTTGGTACATGGGTTGAGATCACTATCACAACGTTTTAACATCGTTTGTTTTCATTATTTCTAATATTGGAATATGATATGGAACTTAAGGTAACTTATGATACATTGTTAAGTTTGAGTTATTTAAGTACCGTATGTAAATATTTAATTGTATGTTGTCTCTCTATAACGCGATATTTTTAGCTATCTTACGCATTATTAACCTAAATAAAACACAATGCCTCTAAAAGAAAATCTTTTTCAGTTAAAGCTCAAGAAAAGAAATAAAAACGAGAACTAGAAATCCTGGAATCGCGGGGATTGTAAATAATGTTTCACTGGCTAAACCTTGTGCTTACTTCCTTACTTGCACACTATTTTTAACTTAAGCTCAAAACCACATTTGCTATTTCAATGAGCGAGGTCTACTGTTCACAGAACTACTAGTTAAATCTAGTTGCAGTATGAGTCAAAATAAACAGTTCTTAAACTGTTATAGTTTTAAAAATTTTACTTTTAGACAAATATGCAAAGTTAAAAAAACTGAAAACTTTACTTTTTAACACACACATATTCTATGTGTTTCCATTAAGTTTTAGGCATCCTTCTTAGCGTTGCTGAAGATATTCGAAGATAACGGTTGGAAAAAAGGTTGTTGTATGCTTCTAACATATCTAGTCACGAAGCTTCCCAATGGTAGTCAATGGCTCATTTTGGAAGATAATTTCCTTAATCCTTCCCAACAATAAGCGTCAAGTGGTGAAAGGTGGTGGGAGTGGCGTGGGTATGGAAAATCAGGTGGTTACCAAACTTCTTAGAAATCTACCGTAGTTTTCATAGTGACAGTTTTTGGATAGCCTACTCACTCTTTACGCTGAGTCAAAACACTCAGTACCCGTTCGACGAAACTTGTCAACAACATTTATCATGCCGGCATTACTTAGTGGCTACCATAAGTTCATTAAATAATAACCATCACTAGTTAATTTTATTCAAAATAAAATCTGTTTACAGTAAAAATATTTATTGGCTAGTTACCTGTGAAAATATATTTCTTTCCATCATCACTCACACTTGCCCAAGGTCTGATGTCCAACAATTTGCTCAATAATGCAGGGAAGTCAAATTTGCTATAAAAATGTGATGTAATGCAAACTGGGAGTCTGAAACATAATAAATGAACAGTAAGTACATGCTATAATTTACAGTGAATTGTTTTATAAACTCAACCTGTGATTTAAAGTAAATACTATTGCTTTTGAGAGTGCACTACACAATAAGTAATAGTACAGTAGAACTCCAATTATCCGGACTCCAATTATCCGGATCGCCAACTATCCGGATCAGATTTGAATAAGAACTTAGTCAAACGGTTGCGAGACTTGGCGGCGCGGAATCGATTTAAGGTAGCAAAACTCTGCCTGGTATGTTAAAATAATAATGTACTTTACAGTGATTTAGTATTGTTTGTAAATATTACGTAATGTAAACATTGTCATTGATATTGTTTTTTCATAATAAATACCGTAAATGTTCTCTATTGTGTTTTGTTTACGTTTTTCTCCTAAAAACGGCCTTTTTTCGAGAAAAATCCAATTATCCGGATCGGGTCCGGTCCCAATTAATCCGGATAATTGGAGTTCTACTGTATTATTAGTTTTAATTTAAAGCACTTATTGAAGATTCAAAAGTGATATTGATAGATTGAAGAGACTACTGATATTAATATAGGTATCCTAGAAGCAACAATAGATCCAACAAGTACTCTGATCCAAACAATAACCACCAGTGGCGCACCGACGGGGGTGGACGAACGGGACCTGTCCCACCCAGAAGGTCTTTTTAGTAATGTGGATTGTATTTTAAACTAATCGATCGTTGAATATGCAGTCGATATTCAATAAAAATTTATATTGTTTATGATTAATTTCGTGATGTGATCACGAAAAAATAATCGTTCTTTTTTAAATAAATAAGATTTTTACACTACACAATCATGATTTTCTTACAGTGATGTTTGAGTCTCGGCGGTCAGGTTCATGAGTTGACGGTTTGCTATTGCTGATTAGCTCCGCGTTGATAATGCTGAAAACCGGGCGTTAAATTACCAAGTTATACGGGATGTTGAAAGCGCGACGTTGGTAACGTGGGTCCCGTGTTATACACAGCGTTTTTGAATCTTTGTCCACGTTGCGTTCTTCACTTCCAAAATGGAAACCATCCAGTCATTCTGTCTAGGTGGTTTACAAATAATAGAAACATATGAGGAATTGTGTATCAGGAGAGCTAGACGGTGAAGTACACACTCAGTGCTTACAAATCGTGTATCAAGCTTCAGTCTATACTTACACGAGCTGAGCTTAGTCGAGCCGACCCGGTCCGTCGCGGAAATCCGTAGCAGTGGATAAATCTAACAGACCCGCACCGTTCCGACATGTGTCGGAAGGATGAGCGCGCATTCCACCTCATCACAACTACTGCCACAACTACCATGAATTGCAAAATTATCATGGACGAACAGTGGAAGAGATCGAACATTCTTTCTGGTTTTGACCTGTTTATATACCTGTAACAACCCGCGTGGAGTTGAGCCGAATCGACCGGATCCGGCATGCTGTTAGAGCGTGGAAAAAATCGACTCGGCTCGATCGTGTACATTTTGAAATACACAATAATCACTTTGAAATAATAAATAACTACATTCTAGTAGTTATTCTACTGTGGCCTCTCTGGTAGCTGCGCTCCATATAACTTTGTTCGGTTTTGATAGCGCCCTCGTCAATCCGCGTTGGCAACGCTCAACGCCCGGTTAACTTAAATTCGTTAGCGTTGATAGCGTTCGTGTAACATGGCCCACAGTAGTTGCATTTACCCAATTAACTGACGATAACGTGACGTTGAAAACGCGGCGCTATCAGCGCTCGTATATCGTGGCCCTAAAAGGCAGAGCGCTGGAGTGCTGGCTAGACCGTCACTCAAAGTCAGTGTGGGGTGATCTTGCGGAAAGAATGTTTATATTGCACTATTGTCTGACTCAAGCCCATCACCATTCACTTTAAAGAAATATATAATGTTTCAGACTTTGTGATAGATTACAGAAGTTTCATCCGTTTAGGATTTGTTGAATATATATATATATATATAAATATTCTGACCTGAGCTTAGTCCCCCCCCCCAAAGCCAAATCCTCGGTGCGCCACTGATTATCACGAGTTATAGTGACGCTAAGTTCGACCGTTGTGCAATTGTGCGGCAATCGTAGTTAAATGTAGACTAGACCTTTTGTGTTGTGTGTACATATGATTTTAAATGTGTTAGTGTTTTTTCGTTTTTGACAAGCATTGTATATATGCCATATGTTTTTTAATATCTTGATTCGATAATGCCTGAAAAATAGGCGAAACGCGTCATCAGATTAACCGTGACCAAAAAGGACTGTGAGCAGAAACACAAAAAAAAAGTATCTATATAATATTCCAGTCCAGTAAAGCAAACTATAACATATTATAAAAAATTTAGATGAAAAAGAATTAAAAACCCGCAATAGAATTACTTTAACACAAAATTTAACTCAGTTTAGGATATCTGGATGTAAGTTTCTAGCTCCTAGGAATTTTTAATTTGGTTAACTAATGGGAGCTTGGAGAAAATTAATTTAGAATCATTTTTCCATAAGTTATACTGACAAGATTGTTCAAGATTATAATATATTTTGAAATATTGTATTTTATTTATTTTTTTTTTTTTGTAAATAAGTGATTAATATAATAAGTTACGAAATGATTTGTAATTTATTCCTATCATGACGTAATTGAGATTTGTGAATTTGACTTATAACCTGTTTTTCACCAGTCACCAAATGGTTCGTAAAAAATGTTACGAGAAATAAATTCTATTTTTATTTCTATTTCTACTAATGTTTTTAAAAATGGTGGCCATTTAAGCTTTTAAATGAGAATAACTTAAAACCCTAATCCTAAGTTTTTATAAAAAAATGTCAAGCGTAAATTTTTGAAGCCATCAATTTTCTGTCGAATGGTATAGCTGTCAAAACTACCTAAGAAATGGAAACAGTAAAACAATGTCCAACCTAAACTATTAGTCTTCCAAATTAATTATTGCCTACACGTGTTGCTACGGATGTTAAACCCTTTCATCAAACTAATGGATGCTGTTTTACTGTAACTTAAAAACTGTATTAACTCTAAATATAGCAAAACCTTTTGCCTGAAACTTTTGTTTGATAACTGTTTTGTTAGCACAAGAGGTGAATAAATTTATTTTATGCTAACTTATGAAAACTTTGAAGTGAATATGAACAAAATTGGCGCTCACAGACCAAGTCGAAATGCATTAGGGCCTACTTATATTACAAATCTAATTTTATCAATATTGTAGGCCTTTATTAAATAAAAACAAATTTTGCAGGTATATGTTTGCTCCAATTTAAAAAAAAAAGTAAAATATCATGGATATAATTATTTTGTCAGAGATTTTTAATCTACCATACTCCAGCAAAAAATTATGATTGAAAATAACTTGTTAAAATAGTGGAAATAAATATATGATTGTACAATGTACACCATCTCGTGGTCCATGCTCCATTTTTTGATTTTGCGAATTAAGATTTCAAAATAAATAGTAACATCCATTTACTAAAACATGAGTTTGGACCAGTACACGAAAAAATAATATTTTCACAGAAATAAATCAATCGGTATTTTAAAATTTTTATATATCATGTGTCCCTCTAAATTCTAGATAACAGTAAAAACATAACTGTTCAAAATTTTCAGTGACATATCTAAGTACGCAAACACTTCTCACTGCTACATCCAAAGATATTACTGATGCATAGTACTCCAGTTCTTCCTTAGGTGACAGTTCCTCTCTGATGTCTTCCTTTGGGCATGCTCTAGTCATGGGTCTAAAATTAGAAATAATAAATTAATGTATTACAGGGAAAATTGAGTAAAAATTTTAATGATTTTCCATTACTCAACATTCTATAAGCTAAACAGTTGTACTTGTTATAAAAGGGAGTTAATCATAAAAACAATTTTATGTCATTAGAGTGCAAGGTGTGTCTGATTTTGAGTGAGTGTAGGACAATAGTAAGTTGAAACTCTATGTGATTCAATTAAGTTGTTTTTATCTTAATAATTCTGTTATTGCAATTTTTAATTTATTAATCAAAAATGGTTTTGAGATGGTGCGTTTCTGGGCAGGTCCGTGGGTAGAAAATCAGGCCCGGAGAAAAGACCTATATACACCATATTTTGTTTGGTTCATCCTTCAATATTTTTAGTTGAAAAGTAAAATTAATAATAATATGATTGTATGACTGTTAATTATGTGACAATAATTTATTTGTGGAAACTCTTGCCTGACAATTGATAAGTTTTCTGTGACTAATTTACTGTACTTTTCTTACGGTGAGCAGATGACTGATCAGAGATGGAAGAAGTCGTCTGGTACTTCATTCACTGATGTAAGATCAGCAAGCGTTCAGGGACAACGACTCCTACTAGGAGCACTGATCAGTGCAGTTGAACTAATCCATTACCTTTTACGGTTATTTTCAGAAATGTATCTATAAATAAATGTTCTTATTTTAAAACATTTTTGTACTTTATTTACTATTTCTCTTCCTATTTTATACTTTATTTTAAAACAAATGTATATACCTAAAATTAATCCACAATAGTGTGCATATATTGACATTAAATTTTCTAAATTTTTACAATCATGGGTATATAATTATTTGTAGTACCTTCCTAACCCATACCCCCAGCTTTTCCGTTTTGGTCTGAAGATTTTATAGCCCCCCCCCCCCCCCATATTAAAACAGCTCTTAATCATAAATATGCTTTATAATAATTGTATTTATTTAATGAAAACATTAGAAACATAATACTGGGACTAAAATAATAATTATAAATCCTAATGTTTACTTTTTCCAGAGACAACATTGTTCATAATACCACAATCATACCTATTGATGACATGGAGTATAGCGTCATGACAGTAGTCAATCAGATCAATTGCACTGCCACCTAAACTGTTAGTACAGTCTTGATGAAAAAGTATAGTTTCTAGAAGGCCCAATGCTGTTGTTTCTTGGTACATCTGTAAAAAATTTTTAAAAAAGCCTTATACAGTTTTAAAATAGTAATGAGGGAACCACACAGAATGGAAATCAACATCTAGTTTCCAAAATTTGCTCACCTAAGTACCAATTAAAGGACAAAGCAAACCCGCCGAGAGAGGGAGGGCAAAAAGGAAAAATTCTCTGGGCCGATTACTAATGTTCTAAAACAGGGGTCTCCAAACTACGGCCCGCGGGCCGCATCTGGCCCGCAAAAGGATTTGGTCCGGCCCGCAGACACCAATAAAAAAAGTTTTGTTTTAGATTTTGAGAGTGTGCAATGCTGTTAAAAATGCAGGAGGGGAAAAACCAATGGTGTTACACTGCATTGTTCACCAACAAGCACTGTGTGGGAAACCCCTTGACATGTCAGAAATAATGGAAGTAGAGGTAAAAACTGTAAATTACACCAGATCACATTCTCTTAAACACAAACAGTTTAAGAACTTTTTGTCAGAAAGAGAAAGCCAGTACCCAGACATCCCATATCATTGTGAGATGCGTTGGCTAAGCAGAGGAAAGGTGATTATGAGGTTTTTTGAGCTACGCCAAGAAATTGACATTTTTATGATTGGACAGGGCAAGTCAGTAGAAGAGCTTTCAAGTGATCAGTGGCTATGGAAACTTGCATTTCTTGTTAATATTACCACACATCTTAATATTTTAAATTTGAAACTTCAAGGCAAGAGTTCGTTTCTAAACGATTTGTTTCAGCACGTGAAATCTTTCAGATTGAAACTAGTACTTTTTGAAAAACAAGTAGGAAAAACAGTTTTGGACCATTTTGAAACTTGCAAAAACTTTGCTAGTGAAACAAGTGTGCCGTTTCCATCTCAATATGCAGCACAAGCTATTTCAAAATTACGTATAGAGTTTGATAAAGCAACTACATCAGAAAAGATAAACCTATTCCAAAATCTATTTAAATATAAAGTTGAAGATGCTCCTACAGAACTTCAGCTCGAGTCGATTGATCTTACGTCAAATGAAAACTTAAAAGAATACTTCTCCTAGTGTTACAAAAATGAAGATCTTCATCCTTTTTACAGGTATGTAACTAAGTACCGGTAACTAATTTGTAATAATTTTTTTTTTTTTAATACCTAAATTTAATCAAAATACAGGTCAATGTTGTCGGATAAGCATTTAAAAGCTATGCTCACTATTGGAACTACAAATTTTAATCCAAAATGGGCAGACATTGTGAATAAAAAACAGCTGCACTTAAAAATAAAGACAGGATTTTCTTTTCAAAAATGTTTGTGTTACATATTTTAAGTTTAAATAAATAAGTATGATTCTCCTGAGTGTTTTGTCTTTTAACCTTTGTATTTAAAATGCTTATTACTTTTTATTTAACTTTAACCAATAAAAATGAATTATGTCGGTATAAAAAAGAGGTAAAAATCATATACCGGTATAAGTTAGACTCAAAGACACATAAAACTTATGTCTAAAAATTAATTTATTTGTAAAAATAGACTGGAAAAGCTTAAAAACACTGTTTCCAAGTGTCAAATTTTCCACCCTGGGGGACAAGTCGCTCAGACCCTGTTGGCCCGCCATACCACCTCGAAATTTCAATACGGCCCTTGGGTAAAATAGTTTGGAGACCCCTGTTCTAAAAGATTTAATTAAATTTTAATAATTTGTATAGTTTTAGTTGTGTAAATGCTAGATCCACTGATAATTTAATAATATAGCTAAATCACGGATAGAATTGATAAAACGTCCTCCTACATTTTACAAATGGACAGAATTAAGGAAAGAGTCAATATGCATTCACCATATGTTGCAATAGTAAGTTTACTCCCCATATAAAAATATAGTGGACTTGCTTGCATGTCAAATAAGCTCCTGACACCTGCCAGTTGTCAGTAAAGATGTTATACATCAGTATTGAAGTCAGATGTGTGAGTGATAAGTGTTCCGTACTTTTTTTTCGAAGTTAATAAATAAACAAGAGTATTTTTTTACTATAGTTTCCACTTTAACTAGTTTTTCCAGTGTCTTTCATTTTTATTATTGTAGTGTTTGAGTGTTTCTTTAATCATTTTTACTAAGGGAGAATTTACTATTTGTTGTGTGAATTACCGTCTACATACAGTGACAGCTTGAAAGCTTACAGGTAAATAATACAAGTATAGATATTTACAAACATAAGTCTAGTGCTCGAAAGCACAATTTAACGAATACAAAAAACGAAAATGAATTAAAGGAAAGGCGAACATTGTTTGATATGGGATGTGAGACAAACCCAACATACAGTTTGTGATGATCGCAACCAAACTGAAAGAATACCAGTAGTATTAGCCTTAACTGAAACTTCAGGTAATGCAGGCATGGAGGTGGAGCAAAAAATAATAAATCCAAGTGAGATTAAAACAAAGCAATGTTGTTTTCTTAAAAATAAACAATATGATTGGACACTACTGGTACATCAGGGCATGTACAAGCAAACGCTTGATATGGGTATTTTAAAAGTTGTGATTTGACCCCTGAGGTTATAGAAACAATTATTCTTAAAGATTCTACTACAGAAATTTCAGTTAATTTATTACCTAGTGATGGCAAAAGAGCATTCCCTAGATAAGTTTTATCTAGAAAAAAGCTAACGGAGAAATCGTATCAAGAGATTATCTGGTGTGAAGTGAATCTTTGTTTTGTTTTCCCTATAGGTTGTTTGGTTAAGATGTAAATACAAAAAAATCTTTGTTACTTAGTGATGAAGCAACAATACGGATGGAAAAATCTTTATGGTGAACTGGCTGATCACGAATCAAGTACCGTAACTATCACAAAGAGTGTTATCCTAAATGGTGAGAGTTTGAAAGGCCCTTTGAATAATACAGATATTAATTCTCTACTCGTACAAGAAATGAGTTCAAAGATAAAATATTGGAAGAACTTACTTCGGCAGATCTTATCGGTTGTTTTGTTTCTTTGTCAAAGGGGCTTTGCTTTTCTCGGTTCTTCAAACTAAAATAGTGATCCTGGTAACGGCAATTTTGGATTCATTGAGTTACTAGCAGAATTTGACCCTGTTTTAACTGAACACTTTACAAAAGTAAAACAATCTCATAAAGAGAAAACCCGCCTCTAATCACAATATTTATCACCAGAATCACAGAACGAGTTCATTGAATTGTGTAGCGCAAAAGTAAAAGAAGTTATTTTACATGAAAAAGAGATATCGAAATATTACTCTGTAATGATTGATAGCACATCAGATTGTTTTCATATAGGTCAAACTGTGTTCATCCTTCGATACGTGAAAAATTGTAATAACAAATTTGAACTTGTTGAGCGGTTTTTAGGATTTATTGAGTTGTAGTTTAGCAAATTTAATGTTAAAAGAATTAAGGAACACCAAATACCTCAGCGAGATTGCAGGGGACAGAGGTTTGATAATGTTTGAACTATAACAGGCACTTACAATGGTGTTCAGACAGTAATAAAATACCAAAACTCATTGGCTACTTTCGCAAGCTGTGGAAGTCATTCAATGTCTTTGTGAGGTAAAGTCTGCAGAGTGTTGTGCTGAGGTAACAGCTTACTTTGGAATGGATCAAAGAGTGTATCATTTTTTTTCTAGAAGTCCCAAACGTTAGGAAATTTTGTATAGATAGTGTTTCACCTTTTGCCAAGCATTTATCCCTAGTTAAAAGAGTGACAAGAATTGAGTCTCATAGCATTATATACGACTGAAGTAGCTGACATAAAAAATACTTAGAATCATTTAAGTGTGTTGTTATGACCACTATATGGATAACAGGACCTTAGATATTGTGGAGGCCAACATTAAAGACTTGATAAGGATTTAAAGATATAGAGGGATTAAAGGGACACATTTCAGAAGAGTCAAAATTAACGGCAGTTAGTATGCAGTCTGATTTGCATTCTGAAACTTATTTTTAAAGAAAATAAACGGTACCAGGAACTGGCACATACTTTCTCACAAACATATTTAAATTATTAAACAGATTCACTGAGACTTGTAGGGTGGGGTAGGAGAGGTAATTTTTTATTAAAGTTGGAGATTAACTAATAAATATTATTATTATTATCTAGAGAGAAAACTATTCGATCGATTTCGAACAAATTTGCACCAAACACGTCAATTAGGTCTTTATAGATGCACGAAAAATTGTTTTGAAAATTTTTGAAAAACAACCCCCTTTATGGCCATAAAACCCCCCAAAATCAGATATTATTATTATTATTAGCTAAACGAGAATTTTTAGAAAGATGCTGTTTTTTGCATATGGTAGGGCACATTAAAGGCTACAAATAAGCAAAATTTTATCAAAATCGTTAGAGCGGTTTTTTTATAAAAAAATAATAACTGATTTTTTGGAGGTTTTTTGGCCAAAAAGGGGGTTGTTTTTCAAAATTTTTCAAAACCATTTTTCGTGCATTTTAACAGGCCTACTTGAAATGTCTGGTGCAAATTTGTTTGAAATCGATCAAATAGTTTTCGCCATTTTACCAAAAAACCCCCAAAAATCAGTTATTATTATTATTTTTGGCTAAACGAGAATTTTTAGACAGATGCGGTTTTTTGCATATGGTAGGGTACATTAAAGGCTACAAATAAGCCAAATTTTATCAAAATCGTTAGAGCGTTTTTTTATAAATAAAATAATAACTGATTTTTGGGGGTTTTTGCAAAAAAAGGGGGTTGTTTTTCAAAAATGTTCAAAACTGTTTTTCGTGCATCTATATAATCCTACTTGACATGTCTGGTGCAAATTTGTTTGAAATCGATCGGATAGTTTTCACCATTTCGCCAAGAAACCCCAAAAAATCAATTATTATTATTATTATTATTATTAGCTAAACGAGAATTTTTAGAAAGATGCGGTTTTTTTAATATGGTAGGGCACATTAAAGGCTACAAATAAGCTAAATTTTATCAAAATCGTTAGAGCCGTTTTTTATAAAAAAATAATAACTGATTTTTTTGAGGTTTTTTGGCCAAAAAGGGGGTTGTTTTTCAAAAATTTTGAAAACCCTTTTTCGTGCATCTATACAGGCCTAATTGACATGTCTGGTGCAAATTTGGTTGAAATCGATCGAATATTTTTCTCTCTAGCTTTGTACACATACAGACATACAGACATACAGACATACATACAGACATACATACAGACACACATACAGACATACATACAGACATACAGACAGACATTTTGTAAAAACCACTTTTTTGGACTCAGGGGGTCCCAAAACGGATATTTCCACAAAAATCTCAACATCGATTTTTTTTGCGATCACTATACTTTCTCTATACTATAGTATAGTGAGAAAGTAAAAGAAGCAGAATATGATAAAGCCATTTTCCTGGAGATGAAAAAAAATCAGTACATCTAATGCTGCTGGGTCTCACTAGTTTCGAAACATACCTCTGTCATGAGTACGTGTTCGAGACGACCCGAAAATACTTGTGTGGAAAGCTATGTCACATTTTAATTATTTAACGACCCTTTAATGTTTGAAGGTTGGTAAATTAATTAAAACATTTTACAATAATAGTCCAGGAAGTAGGAGTCAAAGTAATGAATAAAACTTTTTGTTTTAACTTATTTTTGTGAAGTTTACAAAAACGATGTCATCATTTATATTGTAGAAGAAGTAGAACATTTAAAAACTATTTTCATTTCACTTATTGATCACGATTATGTGGAAATAAGTACTAAGCCAACCCCTGAATTAATTAATAATGAAAACAAGGTTGAAAATAATAATGATTTGAAAAGAGCAGACACTGATGATATTGTAAGCCAGTATACATCTGTTTGAGGCCATGTTTACATACATGGTTGTTTTGGGAAACTATAAGTATCAAGCAGTAAACCTAAAGTTCCTATGGAGATACGACTATCTGGTTCAGGTTACCAGCCAGCAAGAGGTATGAGAAAGCGATGGGCTGTGTGTAGCACAAAGAAAAAGCAGGCATCAACTTGTTGGATGTGTGAAGTTTGTTTTGTAGTTGTGTGTTTCAGCAAGAACAAGAACTGCTTGCAGTACCATTCAAAAGAGTAAAAGTGGGTTACAATTACTAATTAAAGACTAATGTAAAAAACTTAATATCCTAGAATTTTGATTTGCTATAGTTATAATTGCAGTAGAACTCCTCTTAACCGCTCTGGTCTGGTCGGGACCGAGACCCTGGCCGGTTGATCCGAGGATCTCGTACAAAATAAATTTCATAAATAAACAAGAAAATAAAACGTTATTGCACCCCATTTTACTTTCTCACTATACTATAGTATAGAGAAAGTATAGTGATCGCAAAAAAAATCGATGTTGAGATTTTTGTGGAAATATCCGTTTTGGGACCCCCTGAGTCCAAAAAATAGGTTTTTACAAAATGTATGTCTGTATGTATACAAAGCTAGAGCGAAAACTATTCGATCGATTTCAAACAAATTTGCACCAAACATGTCAATTAGGCACACAAATAGGCAATCATGTCAAATAGATGCACGAAAAAGGGTTTTGAAAAAATTTGAAAACCAACCTCCTTTTTGGCAAAAAACCCCCAAAAAATTAGTTATATTAAAAAAAAAAAAACGGCTCTAACGATTTTGATAAAATTTGGCTTATTTGTAGCCCTTAATGTACCCTACCACATGCAGAAAACCGTATCTTTCTTTTAAATCACCTCTCCTACCCCACCTACAATAATTATGAAGTCACAATGAATCTGTTTAATAATTTAAATATGTTTGTGAGAAAGTATGTGCCAGTTCCTGGTAACGTTTATTATTTTATGTACCACATACACAAACAAACACCAATAAATTAAACATTTTAAACTTTTAAAACTGAATTTACATATACCGTATCAAAAATCAGTTATTTTTTTCTGTTCTTTAACATTCAAAGATTTTTAATGCCAAGTCTCTCCAATTTCGTACGTTAATCACGTTTAATGCCGTTGAATCTTTTTGCTGCTTAACATATTACACAATATGTTACAACACACATTGCACACCTAAAGTTGCGTCACCCAGCTTTATTTTCCGGGAAATGTCCGTCAAACAATCAATGTTTGAGACTTTGGCCAGTTACAGTAATATAATCTGTAAGAGAGAAAAAACTCTGTTGTTCCTTGGGATAGGCCGGTTGATCCGAGAACCGGTTAACAGGGGTTCTACTGTATATACTGAACTGTATTTCAAGTTTTTATCTAATTACAAGGATTTATAATCCAATTACATGTAGCTAGTAAACATGGTCTTGTTGTGATTCAGAATAAATTATTTTGTAACACCCTTTATTGGCAAATGTGACAAAATCAAGGATATTTAATTGATTTGGGTAACTTCTACCCAAAATGTAAACTTCTACCTTTTTTTGGGTTGCTTATTGAAAAGTGCCATTTCATTGCATAAAAGAACAATTTGAAAATGTTAGTCTGTGAATTGGATACTGAAATTGTTCATAATTATACAAATCTACAATAAAACGGGGTAAAATGTGTTGTTTTATTGTGTTTTATACGTTTTACTGCAGAATACATCTAATAACATACTTTAAACAGTATGTATAATTAACAAATAAATAGTGGTATGTGGTGAGTGTGCAGGCTTGTAGTTACTTTGAATGTTTTCTATCTATTCTACCGGGTATGTTATAGGTCCAAATACACAAATTTGCTATATTATACATTATTGTTTGATTTAATTTTTTTAATGTGTTGTCTTTTATAATTTGTGTACGAATATGTTTGCAATGACCTATGGCCCAACCTTTTACACCCTATGTTGTTAGCTTCTTTCTTAAATGAAAATAAAATAAACAACAAAGGTATCAATTACCTACATATAAATACAGTACAACAAATTTAAAATTAATTGATATCAGAAAATAGTCTGTAAATAATTCACAAAATTATGTTTAACTTATGAAAGCAGAACTGAGTTGTTATTGAAACTGTAGTAATTAATTTGGTTTTCAAAGCTGGCCAAACCAGGGATAAGACAGGGCGCAGATTTCTGCCTGTTTGAGAAATTTTTGATATTAAGGCTTAGGGTGCTTGATTCGAGATACAGAGGCCATGGTTAAGGTTCAGTATTTGTTTATAGCAGGTCGCACAACCCTCTGAAATTATAATGGTCCTTGTTGGAATGTTAAGTGTGGCAGTTAAATAAAAACTTACTCACTATATATTATAATTATCTAGGGATATCATATTTTGGTATTAATAAACTGGGAAGTGTTGACGTGTTGAGGGTTTTATGTATTCTCTTGTACTAAACGGTAAAATTCAGCTTAACGCACTGCTAAATGGACAACTTCAATTACTACTTCACCTTTAGCAAATAAAATATTTTCTATTTAGTGCTAAAGAAGGGAAAATACTGCTTTTTTGGAGTAGAACATTAATTTATTTTTATAACAAAAAGAAATTACAAATTAAATGACTAAGGATCCATAGAATGGCCTACCAGAACCAGACCTGCCTCCCCCTGGATTATTACTTTTATGGGTACTTGAAACAAAATTTTTACAAAAAATTGGAAAACATTGACTGATTGAAAAGGAACGTTATTGATGAATCTGCTTGTATATCACCTGATATGATCATTTAATTTTAAAAGAAGAATATCCATTAAATTGTAATTTTTACTTTAAAATTATATATTCATTAATTATAATATTTTATTTTTATAGAAAAGCAAAAATCAAAATAGTAATCATATAACTGTGACTTTTAATACACATTTACAATACATACAGTACATATAGGCCTACATAGCTAAACAACAAGGTATAAACACAAATATTATTATTATTTACAATAATAGTACAGTAAATACATGCTGTATATAATTAAATCTTTAACTTATAATTATGTTAAGTGCACCTTCAGTTTTATTTTTTGAAATAATTATGACTATTACTTAACAAGTACCATATTTAGTTATAAATTATATTATGCCAGTAATGAACATACCACTGTATACAGAGGAAAGACGTCTTGAATCTCATGTCCTTCAGAGAATAATTGCGGTAAAACTAGTCCTCTCCAAACAGAAATACAAATTGCTTCACATACTAAACTCTGAATCTAAAATAACAAAATCAAAAGTGTGTTTTTTTTTAAATAAGTCAAGTAAATTTTTATTTTCCAATTTATGTTTACAAAGCTATACAAACAAAACAAAACAAAAATTTAAACAAAAATAGAATTAAAATCAGGAGCATTATGTCAATGCCAGATTTGGGTTAACATCTTGAAATTGAATTATAAAAAATATTTTTTCCTGCATTACAGAATAAAAAAAATGAGTGAGCCTTACACCAATCAATAAATATTAAGACATTATAAGATCAATGTTGTTAATTTTTTACAGACAAACAACGTAATATGTACACTTTTTAAATACACATGCTTCACTATGGGGTTTCAGAAAATAATATATATATAATAGGCTAGTATATACGCATTGAGATAATTTTGAGATTATTTGATTGTTTTATACATATACTCGTATAATCATCCTGCTTACTCCACTAAACCCCAAACATATTCCGCCAACCCTACAGGCAACTCCTCCAAACCCTATGCGAACTCTACTAATTCTTTTACACATTCCAACAAACCTCATGCATACTCTGCCAACCCACTTTTTCACTCCACTAACCTTCCTACTCATTCCACCAAACCCCATAAAGTACGTCTATCTTTACCATGTCAACCATTCAGACATAATATATAGACAATTTTTATTGCACAAATATACATTAAACAAGAATCATTAAACATTTACATCAATAGATAATTTATCATTTATTTCCCCCCCCCCTCTTTTCCCCTTCTATACATTTCAGAGAGATTATTAAAACATTTATCTGAACTATAAAATACTTTTTTAATAACTTGCTCAATTATAACATTTTAAAAACCTGCAAGTCCAAGAGTCTTATACATTTGTGACAGTTATAGATTTTTACTCCCATATAGTGAGGGCTTATTTTAAAAACAACTTTAGACGATGGCTTGGAAATCTGTCATTTTCTTTTGCTTCGGAAACAACGATTATAACAGTTTTTTACAAAGGCTGCTATATTTTTTTTGCCTAGACCAAAGTTTCATAGACTGTAAGTTGATTGCAATCTCTAAAACATCCTTTCTTTCTCTGCCTATCCCAGTAATAGTTCTTAGAATTTTTCTATCAAAAAGTGTTATTACTGTAGCAAATTTATTATATAACAAATCTATATGTAATTTTTCTGTGATATGATAGTATACCTGCATGAAGTAGAATTTATTTTTTAGAAACCAACATTTTTTGCAGATGAAAATAAAGTTAAATTCAAAAAAGCTTTGTTTTTTCTATTAATATACAATAAATAAATTACAATAAGGCCTAAATATTTGCATATATTTTACAAATGAATGCCAAAGGTTACCTTGCCATGTAGAAGTAAAGATTCTTTAACTCTTTCTTCTCTTGAGTCGCTGGCTTCCAACACAGCTTGTTGGAATAGTCTGTGAAGACGTTCGTGGTTTTTAAACCAACTATAAAATTAGTTACATGTAGTGGTTAGTTTATTGCCATCATCAAAAACTAAACAGCATGATTCAGCAACAAAATGTACAATTTTACTTTAACCAATCTATAATTAAAAAAGTAATTAACTTACTTTTATTTATGATGTTATTTAAAAGTATTACCATATTGATTCTATTTGAATTTTAACAATGTTTATTAAGCTACATGTTTACTTTAAGATAATAATTTATCTGCTGTTTCAAATTATTGACATTTCTGATTTGTTATTGATCCTTAAAAATTACTTGAAGGAATCCATATTTTCAAAACTTAATCTTTATTATGTGATACGTGCTAAATATTACACATTAGTATCACTTTTAACTTAACATGCCGACCAAAGAAATTCCTATTTTTCTTAAACGTAGGCAGGAATAGGGTATTTTTTACAATCTTTTTAATGAGCTCTATGTTTGTTTAGGCCAATACAACTAACATAACTTTTCACACTATTAACATATTATATTTGTTTGTTAATATTCCTAATTTTTAAACTTACAAATTGTCAAAGTCCTAAAGATATGTTTGTTGACAAATTGATGGTGTGGATTAATTTTTGGTTGATTGTAATGGGTTGTTAAAACCCATATTGGTAGAAACACATTCTAAATAAATCTGTCATTGACCTGGTTTTATCTGTTTCATAATAAACATAAACCAAGTTTGGTGGATAAGTGGTGCGGGAATGAATTATATCCATATAAACAATAATTTTGACAAACACTGATGTAGATATTTTAAATAATGTACGGTATTTTTCTTTTTGAAGTGATAACTTCTATTGGCCCGTTGGGCACTTTCGACTTGGCTATGTTTTCGAAATCTCGCGTCACGCCAGATTTCTCGCGAGATCTTGAATCACGCCAGATTTCCCGCGAGATCTCGCGTCACGCCAGATTTCTCGCGAGATCTTGCATCACGCCAGATTTCCCGCGAGATCTCGCATCACGCCAGATTTCTCGCGAGATCTCGCGTCACGCTTTTGTTTAGACACAAGTCAGATCGTGGAGAGGGAATATTATTAATACATTTATTTATACATTATTTACATTTATTAGCATAGCAATCAAATTAACACATAAGAATTAGTTAATATAATATAACAGCTGATTTCGCCCATCATCTGTAATTCTTAAACAAAACCCAGCGTAGATTATATTTTGGGGTTATGTTTACAACTTTAACCATTAAAATTTCTTGTGATGTTAATTTTCTTATATATTAGTTATACAACTAATGTAGGCTTCTATAACTATAAGTTATATGGGCTTCTACACGTTATAAGATTTGCTTTGGGGTTATAAACTGTATATAAAACTAACCTTTGATCATCAATATATTCGTTTATACAAATTTAAAGAAGGATACCTACTGTTTAACTTCGCAAACATTCGTACATCTTTGTATAACATATTTGATTATTATTTCTTTACTGTAATATTAACAACTTCTAAATCATTTGATCTAACAATATGAAATAAAAGGTAACTAAAAGATAATATTTTTACCTTTCTTTAAATATATAATAACGGATATAAATAAACAATTTGAACAAATAGGCCTACAGTTTTATAATCCTTATAATTGTACACATTTACCAAGTTAAAAATCCCCGTAGTCATAGAAGTTATCACTTCCAACGTGTGGTCTTATGCACACCCAGTTAATTTTTTTCTCATCTGTTTTTATAATAATACTTGTTGAGTTGAATTGAGGATGCTTTTTGCAATAATAGTCTATTTACATAAATAAATACAAATTCAAAATAATAAATAAAACTTATTTTGTACCATACCTAATATAATCAGATTAAACAAAAAATAATCTATGATTACAGTAAGGTACCTAAAACTTCCTATTTCTTTTATCTTCGTTAGCGTAATATGAGAAGTATAAACTTCGACTTCTTCAAGACTTAAAATATCTTCAGCTTCTGACATATTTAACTTCTTTTTGAAAATGTAATATTATTATTGTACATACAAAAATTCAAAAAGTGTTAGGAATTTGTTTTCAATACACTGCTTTCGTTGTTGCTTAGCAACGTACAGCCTTTTGTATATATTTGATCTATTACACCAAGTTATAAACTATAATATTTCAATATAAATTATTAAGTATCTGTTTACTATTTCACGTCTAATGACTATTATGTTTCACATTTAAAATTTAAATAGATATCATTGCGTATATTTTATTGTTGTTTAAGATTCAATTTATGTACCAGTTAAATTTAAGTATAATCCTTGAGTTCCAGTGAACTAAATCATTTATTAATCTGTTTAGAAACAGCTGTTTAGTATATTTTTCAGCCATTCAAAAAGGCGGGAACTGCGGGAACGCAAATGAAGGATTGGAATTATTGTAAGTCAGAGTAGTGTTGCCTGTTTGTTTAAAAATGTTTAAATATATAGTTTTTAGTCAGTTTGAACATTTAACCAGTTAAAAATAACCACATTCGACAAAATTGTTGGTTTATTAACACCATCTATAATTACTGTAATAAGGTAAGACAAAAAGTATATTTTTGTAACTAAAAATTATCTGTTAAAATTATTGTTAGGTCTATTTGTTTTTGTTATGTTCGTGTTTAATTTACTAATCTTGCTTAATTTGTGTATGTATTGACTGGGATAAACCAATATTAAGTACTATACTTTAGGCTAACCTAAAAATCCCTAGGATGTTAAATTTAGCCTAGGGCTATAGGATTTATGCTGTAAGTTAAATATCTTACAGCTGCTTATATGGTAATTATTTACTTATAAACTTATTTTAAATCAGAATTTTGTATTCATAATTCACATTAGGGTTACAGTTTATTATAGCTTTCTAACAAAATAACACTTTGCCATAAAGCCATCATAGTTTACAATAAGTCACCCTGCTGATATCTTAGCAGATAACAGCCTTTATTGTAGGAAAGTAAGAAGTGCCACCAGTTAATACAGTGACAGAATGTTTTTAACAAGTAGTAAGGTGTCGTCTAACAACAGCCTAGAAAATTAAATTTATATAGGCCTAACTGTCTTTAGTTCTACGATAAGAGGATGTCTTGTTAAGACCATATAAGAGTTGTATAGTTATCATTTTAAACTAAAATAGGCCTTAATGTTTGTTAATATTTTATTTATTTAAATTGTTTCCTCATAGCGTTCAAACTTGCCATTTAAAGCTTTGCTTTAGACCCAAGTACTAGTATGTTTAATTTAATTTCTAGATTTTGTTATTTTAAGTCCCTCATTTAACAGATAAGATATTGATTAAAATAGAGAAACTAATAATGTGTCTTATTCTGTAAGTAAGTCTACTTGTATATTATTCCCTGGAGTAGGCTAGCCTATTATCTTTTTGCAACATCATTATAAACACATTACTTTTATCCCCCTTTGATGAAGACGTTACTTAGAAAAGTTTTAGAATGTAGGGATACAATAACTTTTTACAGATTTTATACTGTGCCCACTTAGGTAGTTAATCCTAAGGCATTTAGGTATTTTTATCCTTCAATTCATATTTTATAACTACCTGTTGAGCTAATGGTTGCTCACTGTTATCAAAAACATTTTAAACTAAAGTGTTTGGTATTACTCTTAGGAGGTGTGATAAAATAACTCCAAACAGACGCAGCATTTTTGACAGTAAGAAAGTTTTGATTTTAACCATAATCAAACTCACCGGAGATTTTCCATCCTCTATTATTTTGTGTATCAGTCTGGCAGTAATTTGAGCAAAATTAGAGCAGTTATTATATCCGAAACAAAATGATTTTGAGGGATATATATAGGCCTAATATAATACTAATCATGTTTTTAAAATTTGACCATAAGATTATAGCCTAAGGTATAATCCCTTCAGTTAATAAAATGATTCACTGTTATAAATATAGATGGACCATTTATTTCAGAAACAATATATATATTAAACTTATTTTAGTGAAAACATTTCATAGGGAGCAACATTGAAGGTGGCTGGAGCAGTTAAGACCTTTTAATCTATTAAAATACTTACAAAATATATATTTTTCTGCAAATGGTACACCGTACACCAATACAGGCTTATAAAAAGTGATCAGTAGGCTATGAACTAATTAATTACATTTTATACTTTTACGTAAGGCAGTATTTTGCCTGGGATTGTTTTGTAATAATACAACAAATACCATGGATGGTTGTCCTTAGTCTGCTGTAGACAGAGGTACAACACTGTTTCACTGAACACTGTTAGTAAGCACTAACACGTATTATACATCATACTACTCTGAATACAATCAGAGTATAACGCTTCGTAGTATATGTACAAAAATGTTTGTGGTCACATATTTAGGTTAGTCCTATCCTATCCTGCGGCAGGTAGAAGACTGGATGGGAATAACAATAATTTGTTTTGAATATATTGAGAGTTCAAAGTTTGACCATATAACTATTGTTCATAAAATTTGACGTTTTCTTTAGTTTGACCATTGTATTACAGATAGGGTTGGAAGAAAATTTCAATTTATCGTTTAACCTGTTGTTTTTGTATTCTGTATACTGAAATTCCTCAAATATATAAAAAAAATAGGCTATTGTGGTCCTTTTTGGCATTGAATAATTTTTGCAAATTTGTGTTTATGTCTGTGTAGACGTGAGGTGCGAGAGATTTTTGGGTTTTTCGTTAGTAGAGTCAATTTTATTTCTGTATTTGATTTGTTTAATAACTGTCTATTATTGTGGGCTCATATCCACTACACAGCATAATAATATGTTTTATTATGGATATTTAATTGTTGAAGCCTTCTTGTCCATACTGTTAAAGCTCCATTAGCTCTTTGTATAAAGCTTGTGTGATATCGGATGGTTAGAGGTATTATGTACAGTATTGTAAGCCTATGGTTGGTTTGTGTCAGTTTCCTGAAATTTTAAATCCAAGTTTGTTTTTGTTGATGGTTATATCAAGAAATTCACCCAATGGTCAAACTTCGAATCCTCAATATTCAAACTAATCATCGCTGCTCTCATACAGTCTCCTAGCTGCCGCAGGATAGGACAAACCTAAATATGTGGTCACTAACAATATGTTTATACATATTAGAAAGAGTTAAACTCGGATTGTGTTCAGTGTAGTGTAATGTTTTACATGTACATGGTTAGTGCTTAGCCTGATAAAGCGAACAGTGTTCCGTGAAACAACGCTGTAGCTCTGTCTACAATTAATAACGGACTGATGACAACTATCCCAAGGAATTTACAAGGTATAATTAATTAAACCTAGATAAAC
This sequence comes from Philaenus spumarius, assembly GCA_018207615.1. Lineage (NCBI taxonomy): Eukaryota > Metazoa > Arthropoda > Insecta > Hemiptera > Aphrophoridae > Philaenus > Philaenus spumarius. The sequence goes on from JAGFPH010000502.1 coordinate 430,081, forward strand.
ATGAAAGAAGCCAAAAAATATATTTATTACTAGTTTTAATAGCTTTGTGAAGTAATAATAATAGGTAAACATAATTTGTTTAAGAGTAGAGTAAAGTAATGAATAGCTGCCTTTTGTACCAAATTTATTTGTAGAATTTGCTCCTAAGCGTCCAGCTTCGACAAATACCCGCTTTGCGAATTTGTACCTTGACCTTGCGGTCTAGGGTTATGAACAGCTTCGCTTCACTCTCAGTGTAAAAACTTGGCCGTCGCCCTCGTATCAGAAGATGCCCCATGTTAAAATCAATTAGGTACGTAGATTTGTACCGGTCACTTTTTTATGGTATTTTATGTTTTTATTGATTTTGGGGCAACCAAGTGATAGCTATAAGGTCGTGTAAAAAAACCAAAATGTGCAGAACAATATCCTACATTTATTTTTTTAGATAAAACCCTAAAAAGTTTCACTGTTGTAAAAATCTCAAAAAATAGTTACTGTCAGTCTAAAACTGTGCTTCTGGTTGTTGGATATTTTTGGCTAACGGCCTCATCGGAACGACATATAGAAAACCAACGTGTGTACCAAATCGGACTTAAAATGCTGCCTTTAGAGTGTGAACGTACATATTTTACATAAAATTTCTAATGACACCTTAAAATGTGTTCTGAAGACCATGGTCGGTGCTCATTTACTACTCCCGACCTTAGGTCTTACCATAAGAGTCACTGCAATAGATAATCTTTCCTATGGCATTCGCTAATAACAGATTCCATTAGGTACATTGTAATTACTATTTTGTTATTTATAAGCCTTTCGCAGTACTAAATAAAAACTCAGGGGGTGTATTGTAAGAATTAGAATAAATAAGGACCATGGTGAGTGGTGAGTCTGGAAACGGTTTATTAGCGAATTTCCATAGGAAAAATGAGCTATTTCAGTGACCCTTATGGTAAGACCTAAGGTCAGGAGTAGTAAATGAGCACCGATCATGGTCTCCAGAACACGTTTTGGGCTGTCATTAAATTTCATATATGTGTATATATATATATATATATATATATGTGTGTGTGTGTTCGCACTCTAGCGGCCGCATTTTAAGTCCGATTTGGGTAAAATTCGGTACACACATGTTGGTTGTCAACGTCGATCAGACAAATTCGTTAGCCAACAAAATCCAACAACCGGAAGTACGTTTTTTGACCGGAAGTAAACATTTTTTGAGATTTTTCCTACGAAAATTTAAGGTTTTTAGAATTTTAACTGAAAATATTCATGTAGGATATTATTCTGCACATTTTGTTTTTTTACAGGACCTTATAGCTCACTTGGTTACGCCAAAATGTAAAGTACCCGGTTCAAACTATCTTATAATCCGAGGCCCAACGGCCGATTTTTTACTGTGCGAACAAAGCGAAGCAGTCCATAACCCAAGGCCAAAGAACAAAATCGCAAAGCGAGTTTTTCTACTGGGAGTGGAACGAAGGAGTGTGTGAGTCGAAGCTGGAGGCTTAGGTGCAAATAATTCTACTGATATATTTCATACACAAGGCAGCTATTCAGCGCCTTCATGATTAGATCAATTTCCCAAATAGTTCGTTGAACTCTAACACATGTAGTCCTAAACTTAATTTTGGAAATTCGTTCAACTCACATCAGCGGTTCAGCTGCGTGGTCGAATTATTTTGAATTGCAAAAGAGTGTAGGCCTAAAATATACACATAAAAACATGTCTTTGATTTGTGGCACTATAAAATTTATACACGGTGTTTTGGTACTCTCTACCAATACATATTTTGGTTTTAAAATTAGTTTCTAATGATAGACGACTGATCGTATTTTTACAATTTTGTGTTTCTACATTTGCCATTATTTGTATATGAGTTAATAATGTACGACATTTTGAAAGTATAAATCAGCGACCACAGAATTAAATAGACTGGTCATGCCATAAGCCTGTACATTTGGGAATTGAAACTAGGTCGGCCATCTTGTGTGAGGATAGAAACGTCGAGCTGGCCTAGAAAGGAGTAAAATTTCCAGTGCGCCCTATTCATTTACACTGTGGTTTCGATAGCTGAAAATCTTTGAAATTTGACAAACTTACAGTTTAATAGTGAGGGACGCTAATGGCGTGTTCACAATTTGAAAATAAAAAGTGCCAAACCAAAGTCCAAATTTTTTTATGCCTTTTAATTCGTGACATCAAAAAGTTGCATTGCAAGAAAATTTTTTGTTTTCTTTGTGATTCATCTTTGGTACAGATAGGCCTACCAGAAAGTATTGGTAGAGACTTCTGAAATCCTGTATAATGTCGTTGGTTAAAAAAAACTGTTGTATTACAAATCTGTTAATGTCACTAAATAACATAACTATCTATATAATATATAAAACAAAGTCGGGTTTGTTACACTACTTATAACTGAAGAATGGCTGAATCAATTTGTATAATCTTTGATTTGTTGGATTTGTCTCTGTTCAGAATAGCAGAATATCTATTAAAATATAGGACAAATACATAAATAAAATTAAAAATAATTTTAGGTTAGGCCTAGACTGATGAACTTACAATGACTGATGTTATTTGAATGTATTTACATTCATTACCATAGAAACCAATAAAATAACAGATACAACATCAGTTGATTCAAATGTATAACCTTTATAATAAAAATGAAATGCTGTTCGTTGGTAAGCGCATCACTTGAGAACGGTTATACCAATTTGGCTATTTTTTGTTTTAAAATGTTCGTGACAGTTCGAATTAGGTTTTTATGGAAAGCAACATTTGAAGTTTCCTGTAAAATTTTCAAATTCGGAAAAAATTTAACATCCTTTTTTCTATGAACTCAAGTCCATAACTCATGAAAACAGCTATTAGGACAAAAAGCTTAGCAACACATGTTTGTTTACATTCATTACCATAGCAACTTTAATCAACATTTATAATCAGTTTATAATAATTCAAAACCAACATTTTTTTTAGGTTAGATTGACCAACTTAAAGCAAACAAAAATGAACTAAAAATGCTTAGTAGGCCTACTATATTTTAATTTAATTCAAACATTGGCTATTACATATAATATAAACGGTATCAGTTAACTGACACAAACTTTCTCCCAACTTACTGCAGTCAAAATAATATTGTTTTTAATCATTTTATTTACTACTTTTTAGAACAAAACAAAAAAATAATATTCTACCTACGTCAATCGTATAAAAAAGTTATTGTCCCAGGCGGGATTCGATCGCGCGACCTTTGAATTACTGGCCGTCCTCGCTACCGTTGTGCTACCCCGTGCGGCCGTTGCCGTGATGCTAGATTGACAACATAAACTTGTTTATTTTTTAACATTTCCCCATAATTATGAAACGCCGAAGTTTTGATAAAAGCGGGTGGTGTCATTTTGTTTGGCATCTTAAGCACTATAAATACTGAAAATTTTATCAAAATCGTTAGAGCCGTTTTTGAGAAATTTGCATTTTTGTCGTTTTTTATTGGTTTTTAGGGGTAAATTACCCTTAAAAATTAAAAATTCCAAAAAATGAAAAAAACGCCTGGAGATATTAGGGTTTAGTACCTACATACCAAATTTTATGAAAATCGGACCAATAGTGTCCCCTCTGGTCGTGTATACATATTGACACACTGACAGACAGACACCACGTTAAAAACACTTTTTTGGGTTCAGGGAGCACCAAAACAAAAAATTCCACTAAAAATATTTTTGGGTTCAGGGAGCACCAACACAGATAATTGCACTAAACCATTTTTTGGGGTTCTGGGAGCACCAAAACAGATAATTCAACTGAAAATTCAAATTCGAACATTTTTACGAAAACAATACTTTCTCCATATACTACGTATAGGGTGGAGAAAGTAATAAGCCAAATACTATTCACTGACTCATCACTATTTCTCAAAAATTACTGAGCGGATTGCAATGAAATTTGGTATGTAGCTTCCTCTAGGGCCCTAGGTGCTCGCTAAGAAAGGTTTTAAAAATTTCAAAATTTTAGGGGTAGTTTGGGTTTGGGGGTTAAAGTTACTAAAAAACTCCATAAAAAATACTTAGTGTAATATATTTATTGATATTTTTGTTGTTGTTAATATACATTTAACTTCGATTTGTCTACCGGTGCAAACCGGGATCGGGCAGCTAGTTCTATATAAAACAACTGATTTGGATCAAAAACTAAACATAATTTTAGGTTACGCCTACAATGAACCAAAACATGTTTATTTGCAACCAATTGGGCTATTATAGATTTATGTTTTTTACAATTCTTCCCAACTATCAGTTTTTTTAGAATAGGTAAAATTAAACAAAAGGTTTACTGTATTATCTATAAAGGTTTACAAACTATAAATCTAAATTTAAGTATAGGCCTATTCTTAAGTGGCATAAAAACCATTTTTCATTTCGATTACAGTAAGACCTCGATAATCCGGCACGCTCGGGGATCCGGTGATGCCGGATTATCGAATATGCCAGATTATCAAGGTCTTCCTTTAAAATGGTTTAGACAGGGAATAAACTATAAATAAACGCACATGTACTGTATATGAACACGTAAATTACACGTTGAAACTACGTAACATTAACTGCGTAGAGAGATTGCCGCTAACTAATAAATTTTAAAAGACTAAAACAAAATCATTTTGTACATACAATATTTATAATATAAGCTCTCTGAGCGCTGGATTGTAATAAATATAAAAAAAAAAGGTTCCGTATACTATCGTGCGAGAGTGACACGCTGATGTTATAATTGCGATCATAGCCCCAGGCTTCAAGAGATGAAATATTTTTCCTACAATAACCCGATTAGTTTTTTATAAGACATATCTAGCCTTTAAAATAATTTGGAGCATATATGAAGTGGAGTAATTTTGTGTTTTATGTTGTTTCAATGTCTTTTTTGCCGAAACATGAATATAAACAGGAACAGCGTTCGGTAAGGGGGAGTATGGGCGTAGTAGTGAACAGCGGAGCAAACAAGTTGCGGCGTAGTGATGCGCGATTGTTTGATGCTCGAGATGTTTGAACAATCGAGGCAATCGACTAAAACATCACGCATTTCGTGTATCACTAGTTGGGTGTATTACTAAGAGAAGTAGACATAAGTCATAAGTGATTTTAAGTTTTACAGAATAAAGACTTTGTTTATAGAAATTCGATTTTTTAAATTTTTACCTTAAAAGTCACTGATTTTTATTTCTGGGAACTAGTAGATACCCTGAAAGCGGTTTTAAATCGAACAACTATTTACAAGAAATTCAATGTATCTTTTTCCAAAGACTTCACTGGAATACGTTCAACAAAATACTGCCAGCAACGAAAGTGTTAAACGGTCCCTTTAACGTTTTTAAAGGACGACGAGAGCACATTTTTTTGAATCGGTTCGATTTTTAGGAGAAATTTTGATTGAAATGTTTGTTTTTTTTACAAGTTTATTGAGCAGTAGATTTTTAATTTTTTACACACTGTTTTTAACGGATGCGGAGCCAACAGACAGTGTAGACCGGGTTTCAATCACTCAATAAACTGCTATTTTTAATGAGTGCAAATTTTCAAGATGATTGATGCCGAACTATCGAGTCTGCCGGATTATAGAGTGCCGGATTATCGAGGTCTTACTGTACTTAAGTCAATGTAATAAAATGGAATAGCTACACTTTAAATTAAATCAAGCAATAGCGAAGCATTGCTGGGTCCACTAGTATTAAATAATTGAATGATGTTATTTTATTACCGCCATAGTTTATTCTATTACAACATACAGTCACCATAACAAATACAATATTATTAAAAAATCAGAATAACACATGGAGAAGGAAACATATAATATTATTAAAAACAAAGTTGCCTATAAAAATATATACTGTTTTTATTTTATAACAATATACACATTCTTTTAAACAACAATGGACAAAAATAATACTTGTTCTGCATCATTACATAGGTTTTTATCACAAGACTGACCATTCTTAAAAACAATTTTATACAGAGTTAAAAGACCACTATTTCTAGGGTTAAAACAAATGTCACCAGATTATTTATGGTATAATTTTGAATTGTATTGTAATATATCCAATTTATTAATGGTTTGTTTTTAGTTTACACATTTTGTATTAAAAGTGTGTATATGTTTGTTTATTCATTAACAGGCTACTTAATCATAATCATTAATATTTATTTTGAGTACTCCGACAGACATGACCGAGTGCACTATGGTGTCGGACATGTTGATATTTATTTCTGTTAGTGTATGTGGTGTGTGTTTTTTTTAATGCTCCTCTGAGTGAAATAAATATTATCTGATGATGGGGTCAAGACCCCGAAACTAGTCAAGAATCAACTCAATTGAAGTCACAAGACGGACCTATAAGGTAATTAATATATATATTATATAATCATTAACTTTATGGTAGCTTACAATCAATAAATGTGTAAAAATGTTGTAAATTCAAGTATTTCATTAAAAATTTTGAGTGTCACAAGAGAGATGACATAACTTCTAATCTGGGGGAACAATTGTTATACCCTTTTTTTAATTGATATATGGTTATTGAATTTAGTGCTTGTACACGAGTAATTTTCGTACTAAACAATCTTTTGAGATTTGGACAAGAAGGACTCTACTATAAGGAGAAGAATAGATATTGTGTATAGTTTTTGTCAAGTGAAGGTAAAGATATAACACAAGCATGTGAGATGCATTTGCTTTCAGCGATTGGAACCTTATTTATTAATTTGTGTGCTACATTAAATGCTATTGGTACACATTTTCAATAATAAAAGTAATTAACTAAAATAGTTTTTGACTCAAAGACAACCGTTTAATGTGTAATGCACATAAATATATGTACAGTACCATAGATCTTACGCACAGACATAAATTTGCCAAGTTAGTGCAAACACATGTTAAAGTAGCCTAATGAATTAATTTGCTTAAAAAAATTGTACAGGCCTATAACTATTAAGTATACATTTAAAGCTTTCTTTTTAAATTTAAGATATACAACTAAATTAAAAGCAGGTAACACTTATAAAAGCACCGGTAAATGTAAGTACAAAAAAATCTCTTGATTAACTCTATAACACATGGTGATATGAGATAGTTACTTAATATTTTAATGGAATAATAATACTAAATGGTAGTCATAAAAATTCCTATTATGTTCATGCACTGGTCATTTTAAAGCGATCATTTCACTTACGTAGTATACAATATGTCAGTAGTTTCCATGAAATTATATTTGTTTAATATCATGACTTCTTATCTTTAGAAAGTTGAGTAAGATGTACTTACATTACAAAAACAAAAAAAAATATATTTAGCACAAGAACTAATCAATCATAATAGATAATTAAAAATTAAGTAGTAAAGAATTTATAACATGGTAACAACATTTAGCCTAAGAGAAGAAATGATTATTTCTTATCACAACTTAAAATTAAACAAATAGATTATATTGTATTACTTTGTTTACAAAATCTAGTTCACTACATTTAAAACAATAATTAACCAATTTAATTCTACATAAATTTTATTTCATTTTGGTCCCAAAATGATTATTTTTTGCGGAAAATGCTTTTAATTTAGGCCAATAGAGACGATATATCCTTTGATCGCTAGAACTCCTCGACATATAACATGCACTTGGTAACGTGTGACCCAGTTTAAATGAGGTTCCTTTTTTCCATGGTTGCTTTCGAATATTTCTGTTAGTGCTTGTTTCGGTAGAATATCTGCAAACAAAAATTTACCAGGTGTCAGTGTTATGATCTGAAGAATTTTCACTTTTAGTTTAAAAAAGTAGTCAATCTATCAAAAAAGAACAATAAGCCAAACACATAAAAATTCCATAACACATAATATTAGTCCACTTCAAAGCTTATATATTGTACAGTTTTTCATACATTGTGTTTAAATTTTAAATGCAAAAATTGCTTTGTCATCTAGTTTTTTATACTTTATTTTTTATTTTATTTCTTGACCCACTTTGAATACAATTAATTTGCATATAATGTGTTATTAGCCACATATTTCGAAACACGTTTTACGAACACTGCCTGCAACTACCTGGACGCCAATCAGTGTTTTGAGTCCGCCTAGTGTATTGCATTCTTTGTTGAAATTAATACAAATGGCTGATTGAAGAGGTAAATTAGAAGGGACGATTGATAGTAGGTTCTAGTAAATTATATAACATTTCGAAACACTCGCAAGACATTCGAATGCAAATAAAAAATCTATATTCAAAACTCTCTAATTTTCAACATAATCTGTAGTATTCGGTTTATTGTTTTAATTGCAAATTAATTTCGCTGACTAAATTCAGCTTTTTGGTTTTTCTCATAAGAACAAATAAAGAACACCACATAGTTGTGTACGTTACTCTTCTGCCGACAAAACGCAAGTGATCTTTCTTGCTGCTCGCACGCACTACTATGCCACAGTGTGTGTGATATCTACCCATCACAGCCAGCTATGGTATTCGTAACACCTTGCTCATTACCGCAGCCAGGATTCTGTGTGCCTAGGTCTTAATAGAAAAAGTTACTATTTATAATCCAAGAGATTTTGAAACTATTTAAATCCGGGGCTTTTTGACATACTGATATTTTACTACCATAGTGGGGATGGACTGGGTCTCAAGAGTAGCTGAAATGTTCAAAACGAGGAGCAAAAGTATGAGTTTTAAGGTCTTTTGATATGCAATTATAACTACAAAATAATTATTAATTGATCTTTATAAAATTTAAGAAAACATTAAAAACTTATTTATTGTATTAAAATAAAAAAATCTCTGCTTAGAGTGCTAGCATAGTTTGACTAAGCCTATAGGCTAGGGAAAACACAGTTTTTGAAACGTACTAGTTTTTCATACCCGTGCGAGAACTCTCGTATGTGGAAACTTGACACTTCCCCCACAACTTCATAAAAGTTAAATTTTCTTAAAGTTTTAAATTTGATGTGTAAAATTTGATTGATACTTTTAAGGATATCCGGAGTCCCCGGAAGTGGGTGAAAACAAAGCAACAAAATTTAAACTAACTTTCACAAAATTGAGATTTATTTTTTTTTAAATCGTTAATATTTATATAAAGTAATTGTTACTGCTTCGGGAAATTCTTTTTCTTTTGACACCTCATTTTTTAAGATGGATCGGATGTGAGAGCGGAAAAAGGATGCTATAGAAATAATATATTTGATTTTATGTCTTAACCTTGAAAGTACTAAACTTCAAATTTCTGTGCTAATTGGCTTACCTAAAGGGTCATTATGCGTAAGAAGTTGTACTTCGTTATCCTTTGTAAATTCCTGGAGGGCTGGTGGGACTACACAACAACTTTGCAAGTTGATCTGTACTATACTGGGTTTAACCTGAAAGAATCAAATTGAAGGTTATTTCTAAAACCGACAAATATGCATATATAAAGTAGTTTACAATAAATGAAGATTTCTAATGTATTTAGTTTTGTGGACTGCAAGTAAATGAAGCCAAGACTTAAATATTCTATTAATACAAATATTTACTTACAATTCTGAGACCATTCCTCATTTCACCCACTTAATGAAAATGACATAAATGTCTTGGGAGATTTAGCTCTTGGATAATTTTATTGAAAGATTTTTAGATTTGATAAAATTACATTTATTCTTGATCTAATTTTACCTACAATTTTCAGTTTTTTTCAGGACAGAGTAGATTTTCAGTTTTTTTTTTTTCAGGACAGAGAGCAGTGCTGCCAACCTAAGCACATTGTACTGTAAGTTAAAACTTCAGGCGATTTTTTTATAGGGCCTTAATTTCTGTTACACAAAACAACTTAATTGATCTTACCAAGTTATATAATGTTTAAAAACTGTATTTATTTACGAATCAGTGAATACGCTGATGAGTAAAATGTAATCGCGTATTCGTTCAGTTGCGAATTTGTAGTTTGATGAAAGTATGGTAAACATTAAGTATTTGTGTTTTGAAGAATTTTATAAAGTGAAAATTTTTTGTGTATATGTTTCATTTTATTTATTTCATTCATTGATGATAAGTTGTTTGTATAAGTACAAGAATAGCGGAGTCCAGCAATCGTGTTTATTTAAGTTTGCATACACAGTCCGGTGTTATAGCTACGTCTAGTATTTCCCGAGTTGTGTAAAAACTATCTGAAGTATTAATTCTTGTAAATGAAACAAGTTATGAGTTGAGTTTAAGTTTAAAGTGTTTTATTTTCTGTTCAGAATTAATTACATTAAATTTTGTAAATTATATTTCCTGTTTGCATTTATTTAAGATATTTATAAATATAATTGAACATTACAATTACGTATTAGAGCATTTTCTTGCCCATACAATATGGTGAGGTGGGATATTGTAAACTTTATCCCGTTTTTCCTAATGGCGGTTAAATTTTTCATTTTCGCCATGTTCTAGCAACAGTTAATTTTGCAGAAAACTTCAATGTATGTACAATCAATTCAACAGAAATCATTACCATAAACAAATATCTTACAGAATTTACCATTTCTGTCATCCATGAATTATAGTTTTATATGTTCATGAACAACTGCCAACATATTACAAATGTTTATACACAATATTCGTTTAAAGGTTTGTAAAACAGCAGATAGGATCTTTGTCCTAGGTTTGCACACCCTTAAATATTATTTCAAACTTAGGCATGTTATAAGTAAATATTGTGCTTGACTTGTGAGAAGATGTATGTACTTCATAGAAAAACAGTGTTCAAATATTATTTAAAATGCAATAGTGAATGCACATCGAAGAAATTAACGTCTGAACACAATTAGCACTAATTTTATGAAATATCGGTGTTGATATAATTTAATATTCCACAGTGAATTTTCACAAAAGATAATGAAGTCTGAATACAATTAGGCAAAATGTATGAAATACCAGTCATTCAAAATTCCACAGTGAATGTTCGCAAAAGAAATTAACGCCCGAAAATTTAAAAAAAAGTGGAAATTAAATGTTGTTATTTGCGGGAATGAGTCAAACAAAGGCATTTCATTGGGACCCTCATAAGAAACATAAATCACAAGTAAAGTAAATGCTGAAAACTTCAAAAATTTGTTACTCGATCTAAAACAAATAGAATTATTATACTTTTTGTTACAGTAGACACTCTGATTCTACAAATAGACACCAATAGATATCAAACGAATCCATAAGTTGTAGACCTTGAGCCTAGTTGACCTTGAGTCTACTTTACCTTCTTGTGTACAAATAACTAAGTTTACACATGAATACAAATAAATCAAGAAGCATTTTTTTAACAAACTAAACAATGCCTAAACATTTTACTGGGGAAATATCTACATGCATCAAACTAAGAATGTTTTCATTTCTTCCTACTGATATTTATTGTTAAATGCTGAATTGGGTTAAAATACAGAGAATGTGATTGCAAATACGGAGTCTCCGTTCTAAAATATGGAGAACTGGCAAGAATGCAAGTATATTTTATGTTTGTGTTCAACTTGAGAATGGAGACATGAAACTCTGAAATTGTTATTTCCTTCAAATAACAAGGACAGAAGACGGACATCAAGATATGTAAACATTATAGTCTTTTAAAATTCAAAATTCTAGAAGACACCAAAATTTATTCTCAAATTCAAAATATTGGATACCATAAAATATATTTACAACATTTTGTGATTAAAAGTATCATCAATCTAGTCAAATAGAAGTATTATTTATTTTAAGAACTTTTTAGATTTATTCGTTTGACTTATTATGAAAAACAAACTATAATAAAAGTCTAGGAGGGCAATTTCTTTATAAAAAATCTCAAATCTGCTAGTAAAAATATATTTTGCTTATCTATATTCTCAGATAAAAATAACAGAGTTTGACTATCTTATCAATAATTTATGTTATCTTCTGACTGCTTGGATAAGTAGTCATTCATAGTTAAATTGTGAAATACTGTCACACACAACAGCAGCTGTTTTTGATATACAGTAATTTCCAAGCAGTTTTATATAAAGGGCTTATTTCACAATGTTACTAATATTATTAATAAATTTTACAACTTACTAGTTTCAAATTAACAATTGCTAGTAATTTCTGCTTCACAATAAACCAAGATCTATAATAATGTCAGTTCATTCCTATAAACAAATTTGCAATTTACAAGTCACCTGATTAGACAAGACAACTGCTAAGTTGTGTTTTGAGGTTAGTACTACATTTATTTAACACATAGTTAACTACGATTATCAAGAACAAATACACCCATTTTACTATTTCTTTATGAGGAAAAGATTAAATAAGATAATTATAATATATATACATCCATTTTTTCAGCTTGGCGGAATTTCAAAGTTTTTATTTACTTGAATAAGCATTAATCAAATTTACTTCCCTAGCAATAAGGGTTACTGCTAACAAAAAACATTTCAGAAAAAGGTTTTGATAATATTTAAAAGATTTACAACAATTTTATATGGGCTTGATATTATGTCTAAAAAGGAAGTAATTAATTTTTATTCCGCAACTTCATTTTGATCATACAAGAATGGTTGGTTGTATCAAAAGTTCATTGTCATTCTCAAAAGTTTTAGATAATATTTAGAAAATTTACAATAACATTTACTAAATTATTTTAGATTCAGCACATGAAAATTGCTGTAGTGGTGAAATTTAAACATCAATATGTCACAAAATAAACCCAGTAAGTTTACTCTCTAGTTGTTAAATATAACTTAAAAAATAAATGATTACCTTAGCAGAATTATACAGCTCTATGAAAAGATCAGTATCGACATCACTGATGCCTATCCTTTCCAGTTTGCCTTTTTCTACATTAGATTCAAGCACTTTCCACAGTTCTTGAATATCCGTAAGTAGTTTACTATTTGATGTGTTGTGATCTCTAAAGGCTAACACTAAGGAGTCTACGTTACCGGTTCCCAGGGATACAAATACTAAAACAAAAATTCATATAAATATACATTTCATATGTTGAATTAGAATAATAACATTACTTTAAAAAAATTAGACAGTCGATTGAGACACCGCATCATAATTCTTTGAATAAAATGATTAATTATTACATGATTTTTTTTGTTTTTGATCTAAAGCTTTAAAACCGAAAACCAAAACAAGATAATTTAGTTGTATTAAACAAATACATAGAGTAAAATAAGAGTAGTAACTAATTTTACAATCAATTTCTTGGTCAAGCTGTAGGTCACACGAGGAACCAAACTCCGCAACATTGAAAACACTGCAGACCATGCGCGGAGTGTCAATCTGCGGTTGTAATTGTTTACAGAAAACTATCGATAGGTAAAAAGTGGTCCAAGAGGTTCACCTAGATGGAATAGGAAGCTACTAGCCGCCTCATGGTCAAAGAAGGGCTACCAAGTTTAGAAGACTAAAATTGAGTGTCACTTCACAGCGCAAGCTAAGGAGGGTTAATAATAGTGCACAGGCAACTTTCTGTGATCTAACTAAACCTTTGATTAAACCGATTATAGTAATTATCTGATAAATTACAATATTTTGGATTGTGCAATAAACACCTTTAGTTTTTGAAGTCTTATTTGGAAGATATTAAAAAGTTGGTTTGAAGATCTAATGTGGAGTAATAGAACTGTTTAAAATTAACTCGCCAAATTGGCTGGAGGCATATATATGTGATTTTTACCATTATGGTGGTTTTAGTTTTCTATGTTACTGAATATTGTTTGAGTTGGAGGTAGTGAAGTAGGTTGTTTCTTCTTGGATATAGATTAATGTATTTTATCTTAATTTATAAGTGTTAATCAATGTGAACTGCATGCAAAGGAAGCTAGTAACAAAGTTCATTAGTCTAATTATTCCCTTCTTAATTATTACTTCAACAATGCTTTTGTTTTTATTAATCCTCGTCCTTTTATACTTGTGTCTGGTCTAAATTTAAAATTATATAATGTTTACATTATTTGGAATGTATACTTACACATGTTAAATGTTAAAATACATTAAATGTTTTGAAATAAGGTATGCTGATAATGGGCTAGGTACGTTCTTCTTATTAATTGATGATTATATAGTCTTTGGGTACTTTCAGGCACTGGTAGTTTTTGAAAATGTTCCCCTGATATGATAGCAATCCATTGAATATACTACATTTTTGTATGACTTCAGAAGGTAGGCAACATTATTAGAGTTATTTTAATACTACCTTTTTAACTACACTGTAGTTCAAGGTTAAAAATAGTACATTATTAACCCTAAATCTGGTTCATAAACACCACTCAACTGGTAGAGTAGTTTTTACTACTTCGGCAAATTATTATTTAAAAATCCATAGAATGTAATCCATTCAAGTAGGCTAAAGAATACATTGCAATGTATAGACAAAATATTTTTGAAAACTTTTCTCCATTTTGTTTTTGACTTCCAACGGAAAATTTGTTTTTGTAAATAAAAGTTCCAAAAGTAGAGCTTTTGTACAAAACATATGTTGATAACATCCGAAATATACAAAAAGTAGCAAAAAACGTTCTTTAAACGAAACTATAAAAAAAATGTTTACTTTCAAAACAACTATTTTTTTTTGTGGAAAATTGTAAAAGTGAACAATTTAAAAAAAAAACAAATATATTGAAAAATGTATAGAAATTTTTTAAATACAAAATTAGTTTTGAAACTTTATTATATTAGAGGGGACAAAATTTTCAACAATTCACTAATACACAAAACACAACACAAAACTAAAATAAACATTCTAACTGGACAATCAATTACACTACGATCCTTTGTAATAGATTTGAAAATTGTAGCCTATATTTTTTGCGTTATTGTTATAAGTCATAGAGTAATGAACTATATACCAAATTATTCGGTAGAATGTCACGAGTAAGCTGATATATAATACAACCTATTAAATATTATTTTTGATGTACAAAACAATCCTTGAAGTAATTATTATCAGTTGAAGTACGGAACAAAGAGCAGCTGCATCTATCGCTTACCAGATAGGGGTTACACCATCTTCAATATACTTTCATTATGATTTTTTAAATAGTATGTATAATTTTATATATATATAACTAGTGATTAATGTTTGAAACAATGACTTCCATTACTTACAATTATCTATAGCTTCCTGTAATGCTTCTTTCTTGCCTTCTGCTATAAAAACTTTAACGCTTGTTTTCAAATCAGTTGCTTCTGTATCTTTCGTGTGAATGTTTTCATCACTAGTCTTGATTTCTAGGACTGGCTCAGAGTTATTTTCAGGAATTTTCCAACCATCTACTGCTATTTTCAAACTGCTCAGCAGCTATGGGAAAAATTCATACATTATGTACCTTTTGAATAACAAATGATAAAAAAATAATGAATAGGCCTACAGTTTAACAAAACACTAAATATTTACTTTAGAGAAGACTCTAAACGATAGGCTATGTAAATAATAATGAAAAATTAAAATGATCTCCGTAGTAGGCTATAATTTCAAGACATAATTTAACAACAACCTGATTACGTTCAAACTTATGTGCTAAAAAATGATGCAATTGTATTGTATTACAGAGTAGGCTCTACTGGGATTGGCACCATAGCTTGTTTCGAATCTTCGTAAAGTTGTACAAATATCGCATAGGCCTACTTATATAATTCACAAATCATAAAACAATAATATCATCAACCAAAACATGACGTTGGTATATTTGCAGCTAAAACAAATGATGCAATCATATTACTACATGTGACATCACGACTATTAATTCCAATTCATAAGCTATAGGCTAATATAAGCTACATAGGCCTATGTATTTTATATTATATCAAACATACAATTTCTAGATTATCGAAATAAAATTTCTAGATTTACATTGGCCTAGTTAATAAAACTACTAATATCAAAGGCCACAAAAGAATACCGTTGAGGGACGGGCTTGTGTACACCGAGACCTTGAACGCTCCAATCGCCTTAATGCGACATTGTTACGTTCTTACCACGCTTCTAACTGAATGCGGCTGACTCAACGCATTTATAATTCTTTAAACTGTGCGCTCAAGCCTCGAGCGTGGTAAATACCAGGATTGTTCGAGGCTAGTAGATATGGCAACGCTGCGCGCCCATCCTATTGGCCGCCACATAACGGTATTCTTTAGTGGTCTTTGATATAAACACATCGTACAAAAAAAGAAGACGGAACTTTACTATTCGACTCTAGGCTAACCTAAAGCTAACAGAAATGCAAAAATAATAATTAAAAAAATACCTAAAAGGTTCTAACCTAACCTATTTAGTCACAGTATGTTTACCTGTATTCAACATTTAACAGTAGAATGTAAAACATCGTCGTTGTCTGCAAAAATTTTAGGCTAGAGTCGAATAGTAAAGTTACGCCAAAAAGAAAAATGACTAAGCCTAAACTTTTCCAGTTTGAACTCGCAATTATTCAACATTAAATCAGTTATAATGTGCTTAGATTGGCAGCACTACTCTTTCTTAAAAATCAACTGCAAAGATATTTTGTATTTAAAAAAAAATTGGTTTTGTAAGACTCTTATAATAGATCTGTGTTGTGTAGCCTATATACATATAAGTAAATAGGTAGCCTATGCATTGTCTATAAAAAGACAAGAAGAAATTTTTGTTTGTAAGTAGATTTAAATGTAGGCCTAAATAATAGTGTGGGAACTCGGTTGGCTGTAATCACTCAACTTTGTCTTTGATTGATGTATATTTATATTGTTTTAAAACCACCCCCACACGTTTTATTACCTCGGTGTTTCTTTATTGTTTCTGTAAATTTTTGAGTTTTGTAAATTTTAAAATATTGCTTAGGCCCTATTTGTAAGAATTCAACTATAATTTTTGTAAATCGGAAGCAATAAAAAAAAAACTAACAATATCAATGTGGAAGGCTAGTAGGCTATTTGTAATCTTTAGACTAAGAGTTTGAGAATGGAATATAAAACATGTATACTAGCTACTTCACCTTACTCAATAGCCTAGTTTATTTTTATCTTAACCTAGGCCTACTACTAAATATTCTTAATGTATAAATTATTGAGTTATTAAGCTCAAGTTTTTAAAGTAGCCTACCTCTTCAGTTGCATCCTGGCCAGCTTTTTTCTTAACTTCACTCAAATTTAATATATTTCCCGTGTGAATACATAATTGTGACACGTTTTTTGGAAGACTGGGTAACATGTTTAAATTTTGAAATAGGGTCTTAACAGTGCAAAAAAACAAAACGAGGTAAATATCACACCTAGTTAATAACCTATAAGTGTTCTCTTATATATAATTGGCAATAATTATTCAGGGAGTTTCTTTTAATCCAGTTCTTGGAATAAATTGCACCTGGTTCTAAAGTGACTTTGCATTAGTTATTTACAAGGCCTAAGTAGTAAGTACTAAGTTCAACTGGTTGCGCAACCTACACCAATTTACTGATTCCGAAAAGAAATCCCCTATCCCCTACTACTTTACTCCACTCCTTGGTATTATTATCTGCTCCACTCCCACTCCTTAACCATATCAACTAACTAGAAGAGTAGAAGTAGATTGTACTGACACCATTACAAAAAATAACAACTATTCAAAATGTGTACCTTTCTACCTTATCTTTCATTCATAACAATCACAGATTAAATACACAAAATTAAAATTATTATTAAACGAAAGCCTTGATTATGGACCTTCTATAATCGAAGATTAAAGGTTGAGATAATCTATGCGAATTCGGAGCAACTGTGTGTAATATAGAATTACTATTAGTTTTGGTTTGGATCTCTAATGTCTTAAAATACAAAGCTACCGTACTATTTGCTAAGTTGCGTGCTTTTTGTTGTCTATTTATTGATGAGTTTTGGCAGAAAATCGTTACTTAAATATTTCCCAGTTATTTTTTTATTGATAGCTATAAATACAGTAGGCCTACTTGTAACGAGTCTTGTAGAATTTTTTTACTCTTGGGGGACGAGATTATTTGTGTTGCAACAATAATAATTATTAATTAAATCGCATACAAACAAGATTGGAAGATATTTGGTTAGTTTTAGGATCAGAGACAGATGACTTGATAAGTAATGATTTGATTTTCGACCAATATTTTTATCAAATTACTTGCCACAGCTTAGAAAAAGAAAGATCAAAACGATCGGCAGACGTTTTGGGATGTATAGAATCACAGACTAGCTGACCATGTAAAGGTGAATTAAACATTATTAGATCATGTCTGGAATTGTAGTAAAGTTTTCCTTCAGTGCTAGATCATTATCAATTCACTCATCTGCTCCTTATTATAGGCTTAGGAGTGATTTTTTTAAGAGTAACATTAAGTTGCCATTGAAGAACGATTCACGTCTGGGTATCGAACTTCGACTTCGCACAGACCGCTACTAACTGGAGTCTGGTATTTCGAAGTGTTTTCTAACTTATAACCTGTTGAACAACACAGTTGTCGGGTTAACGCAAACTCCGCTATTAGTGCAATAGTTCTGTTGTGTCTTCGATGATTACAACGCCGCGTTCCAAAAGAAAACGTTTTCTTCCTTTCTGGTATTCCCCGGTTCTTACTAATTGAAGTATTTTAGCGTCTATATACCTTGCAGATTCAGTGTTGGGAGGGGAGGGGGGGGGGTGATTCCTCTTGTTTCTTTATCTAATGCTACGCTCACCCATATAGTTAATTTATTGATAAGCTCTTAAATATTTTTTGTAAATCCTGGATTATGGATGTTATGTATCCACGGTCAAACTTGTTCGGGTTTACCTGACGAACCTCAGGTAAGACGATTACCCTATTTATTTCTTCTATACTTGTTTATGTCTTTCTAACTTAGCATTTACTGTTTGTTAACACAATATTACTATAGCAAAGCATTTTAGATGTATCCCTTTTGGTTTTTAACTAATAGCATACTAACGTTGTCCATCCTTGTAAATATTCTCTATGTTCTCTATATTCCCTCGTTTGTTTCCCTAGATGTTGAAAACAAGAGTCTGCAAAGAAGAAACGAAGAAATTAGGAAGTAAATAAAGGAAACTCCTGTTAGTGGTATCGTATAAGTGTATCCTGAGCTTTTGTATAAGCGGATTTGTGAGTGTCGAGTGGTTTTAGAACTTGTATGCGTGAAAAGTTTGTTTAGGCTACATGCTTGTAAGCAAAACCCATTGGCATATACCAATAAAGCCTACTACGACATAGAGGGAAAAAAATATAGTTTCTACGGGACTAACACAACCTATCGGAATGTCATGTGCCTTAACCATTGAATTCTATTATCAAAAGTATCAACCCCCCCCCCCCCCCCAAAACTGTGTCCGTTGATTCAATCCGGAAAATAAATGTTTAATTTGTTTTTCACATTAAATACAACAATTAATTATAAATTAAGAATTTTGCTGAAATATTTTATTATACTGCGGTATATATTTTACAACGTTATAATTGTATGTAATTTAACTTTGTATTGTTGGCAACTACGATGACTTGGTTTTGTTTTGTTGTTTGATTGTTAATGTTGGTATTTCAAACAGTGTTGCCAGATTGGGGTTTTTTTCCCCAAAATGGGGAAATTTTTAAGTTTGCGGGAAATATTGGGAAAAAGTATGGGAAATTTTTTTGATTACTAGGAAAATTTTTGGGAATAATATCTCTCAGAACTAGGTTAAGTTCTTTTTCGTTGAGAAAGACCTGTTAGTGTTAGTTTTCGTTGGTTCTGCTGTGTTTGGAAGTATGGACTACTGAAAACCCTAACAATAAACTGCCACGCTGTTCATGCTCAACCCGTCTTGGTCATTATTTTATTGTAGTTATTGTCACTAGTTTCCTTTCGTGATTTTGTCCGTCGAATCCATCTACAGTCTATGGATCAGTATGAAAGCGGGAAACCAGCAAAGGGCAAAGAATTCTCACACCCGGTATCCCCAGTCTGCCAATCACGCTTTAACTTTCAACTTTACATTCCATTCTTATCATAGTTTCATTTCATTTCTTATATAATATGTATACTGTAGTTTCAACTTATTATATATTTCATTTGTGCACTTTTTTACATGCACCCAATTTGGGTGAACCAATGGTGAGTTATTTGTGTATATCAAAATTTATGTTTAACCAAAAATATAAAAATTTCCATGTTTTCATCTGCCTTGGTAGTGAAGTTATGTGTAATAATTGGTTTATTCAACCCGGCATCCTTTACCAACACAGTAAACGGCAGGGGTTTACTGGTGCCGGAACGCCGTTCCGGTACTGCTTTCGATTATATTGTTTAAAGTTTTGTTCTAACGTTGCACTGGACCATCCATTCCCTCAATCATACTCATTGAACACTCGGTTCAGAATTTTATATCCGCCAATCGCCAATTGAAAAACCTCACGATATTCCTACACTACAGTGCGTTGCGACTGTGCGAGTAAAGTCTCTCACATTGTCCCTAAGCTCGGAATCGAAATAGGACAACTTGGAAGCACCAGACAACCTTTTGCCAGCCTTTCGTCGCGCCTTTGATGTTCGGTGAGCGTTGCGAACAACTACAAATAAAAGACCGATGATTCAGAGTCGAGGCGTTCGAAAAGTTTAAAAACCAGCAATACTAAATTTGTATGTTATTAACTTTTTCCTCATAAAAAAGTTTATCATATTGATGAGATTATTGTAATCAAAATAAGGTCAAACATTATAAAATTTTGACATCATTTAGCGATTAATATTTATCGAATAAATCATATAATTTCACGATTAATTAATTCAAAATAAATATCACAAATGAGAGCACACCATGGAATACATACAAACAATGTCTGTACACTGACAAACGCCGTCACAAATACGAGGTCGAAAGGCGTCCCGAAAGAGGAAAATATTTAAACGTAGGTACCTGAACACCGGCCGCATGTCGATTTAGCGGGCTGTAGATGATACCTCTTATCTCGTGAACTGTCAAAAACTAAAAAGTGGCTTGTGTTTTCTATAAGAAAAGTAATTTTTTGATACCGGTAGGCCTATTTATACATAAATTGTCTTTAGGTTTACAGGCTTTAACTGAGGATTTAAATTTCTGGTAAAGACGTTGGATTAAATAAGAGAAATTTTTTGCTTAAAATAGTATGTGTCTCTAAAATTTGCTTGTGCTATATACAAGTACAAAAATAGTTACATAATATACATGTGTACTTTTCTTATAAAAGTAAGCATATTGTCTGCACCCTTAAAACTCACCAAAGATACGTAAAGTAGGGGTTTAGAAGTGAACATTTCAAAAATGTGTGACCCCTTTCCGTCACTTCTGGTCAGTTCCGGCAGCGTTCCAGTACTGGACAAATTACGAGTAAACACCTAAAAACGTAGAGTAAACACAGCAATAGCCTAATATGTCGTAACCTAAAAAATAATGTAGGCTATAAAAAAACAAACCTAAACTAAGTTAGAGTCTGTTTTTCGTAACGTATGTACAAATTTTCTTTTTTTTAAATCCATGTAATATTTTAGTTTTTAATTTGCGCTTGCTTGTAACTAACGCACTAAAGTATTGTTCTTATTAAATTTGGAAATGTAGTAATTTGTCATCTTCCTTGTTTTGTTAGATTTTATCTAATGTAGTTTTACTGGTTTCAGTGCTGAATGTTTACACCAGGTTTATCAAGATAAATCTACATTTTCCACATTAATTTCTATCGTTTTATATTTTGTTTACGATTGTTGTTATAATGTTAAGTGTTGTGTACGTTGTATCCTTCCGCGCTTATCGTCGAATATAAAATAAACCGAGACGCTATGAAATGGATTTATACTTATACATTTATTTATTGACTTTAACAAATCTCGGGTTTATGTTTACAATTGGGTTGCCGGCTAGCTGGTTGTGAGTTTTTTTTTAGTTTAGTTATACAGTATTTAACAAGAACAAATAAATATTTAATAACTATTAACAAAATGAACACTTAATCTAGGTTTATGCTAATGAAAGACGATTGATGCTAACTTGTGACGTGATTGAAATGGTTTACAATTTTGGGCTTAAGATTAAAATAGATGTTTAATTAAAATTCCTGAATGGTTGAAGAAATGGTGACGATTAGTTGATAGTTTAGGTTTAGACGCTTTAATGTGAGGAAAATATGGAGGTGAAGAAGGATGTGAACTGGAATAAACTCACCAAATTAACTGGATGTAGGTTTAATACATTATGTATTCAATATTCAAACTGTTCAATTTACTGTATATTTTTTTCTGGTGGTAATTTTATATATAGTTTATTCAAACAAACACTTATTAAAATTCAATTAGAGCTGTGCACACACTGGACTATGTTTTACTCAAGTTGCTGCCATAAAACTCCTTACCATTCAAAATCACCTTCTTCCTCCTTTCTCTAACAATTTTCTTCTTCTCATTTCTCAACCTTGTAAATCATTTTTATTTTGTTGTTATATTGTCCTAAATAAACTTAATACTATATGGGTTTACAAACATGGTGAATGATTTTATATTAATGTTTGAAATGGAATGTGAAGGTAATGGGCTATGAGTATTTTTTATTAGTGCTATCAGGGATTGGTGATTAATGAAATGATCCCTGATATGATGTATCTTCTGTTTAGTCTATCAATCGAATTTTGGTACCATTACAATTGCCCCCTTTTAATTTCAGAAAATATATTTTTTTTCTGAAATCAAAAGTAAGGATGCCAAATTCGGAATTTTGTTTGTTCCCTCCCGTTTCTGTGATGATGGTGTAGTTTGATTTGGTTTATGTGTTCAGGGTTTTGTATCTCTTGAGGGTTGTTGTGTGATATAACCAGGCTTCAGTTTGCCGTTTGTGTGTTGTAGTGTATATGTTGACTTTCCCAACTTCTCGTGTATGACATCGGGTCCGTAATATAGCTGGAATACCTTGGCTGTCACACCAACCCCGTTGGAACCTTTAATACACATAATCATGTTGTGTTTTCTTTATAATAAAGGTGTAGGAATAATAATAACCCCAAAGCTAAGATGGTAAATAATGTTAAATGTTAAAATCAAATTATTTCGTATATTTTATAACAATTGTTATAATAAGGTTAAAAGAATCAGCAAGGCTCAGGTTTGCACTTTAATAAAAACCTAACCTAAAAGTTAGAAATACAAATAATTGCTTCAAAGTTTGAAATTTGCTGTTAACGGAAATATTGGAGCAAACTGCTGGTTTTATCTGTTATTTTATTCAATTGGTTACTATGGTAATAAATGTAAATACATGTGTTGGTTCCTCAGTCTAGGCCTAACTTAAGATTTTCTCCGACTAAATTTACAAATATTGAAATAAAAAATGTTTTTATCAAAATGAATTATAATAGCCTATGTTACTCAGGGATAGTATAGCTTTTTATTAGTAAAACTATTTTTTCAATCGTTTAGTAGTTCTAGAGATTACCCCGTACATACAAACAAACAAACAAATTTTACCTCTTTATAATATTGGTATAGATAGTGTTACACAAAACATTGACTTGTAGTATGAAATTATTACAAGTTATAATTGGATTCATAACAATTTTGTTAATGTTTTGTTCAAAAAAAGAATTAGTAATAATAGTAGTTGTCTTGTAATTTGTAAACACTTTTATATAATTGAATATAATTTTGTAAAAATAATTATAATTGTTTATTATCAAGCGTGATGTTGAAGTATAACGATAACACTAACTCTATATAGGCCTATACATATACATTAGTGTCTTCCTCAGTGATACATTAGCTACAACTAACAAATTGGTGACAATGGATGACGTCTTTGTTGTTAAAACACATTTGATATTAAACGGACATGTGTGTATAATACTACTAATAATCTATCTCTATATAAATAAGTTTCTATAAACAGATATAACTATTAAAAAAAAAAAAAAACATAAAATACATTTGATACTTCATTTAGTTATTACCAAGAATTAGGTTTCTACATTCATATCTTTAGGTAAATATAATTAACATTGTTGAGTTATTTAAAGTTCTCTGTTGTCGATAACTCGGTTATCCTATGACCTACTGAAACTACAAAAAAAGCATTTTGTCTGTCGTTAAAAATGGAAAATATTTTGTTTCTTGTACATTTTTTGTAAAGTTAACGGTTTTAAAGATATTCCACGTTAAAAATTTGTAACGGCCGCCATTTTGAAAATTATAAAAATAAATTCTTTGCGTTTGGTACATTTGTTAATCGTAACTTATAAAATGCTTATTCCAAATTTGAAGTCGATATCTTATCTATTTCCAAAGTTACAGTGAGTTTTTGTAAAAAAACAAAATGGCGGATTACGGCTAAACTAAGCCGAAATCGAAAAAATGTTATTCTACATTTTCGACTTATTTTTGCATGTAGAATCAGGTCCTGTATAGCCCATCACACATTTTTGTAACACCCTGTATAGGCTTTCATTTTGAACTAGTTCTGTATAATAAAGCAGAGCAGGCTTATTTAGTGACAGTACAAACTCTCTTAAAATTGTATAGCAAAATATTTGTGGTATTATAAGTTATCACAAACATTATTCATATTTTCTTGGTCTTTGGAGACGGGCCGTGTCACTATTGGCTGTATAATAATTTTTCTTGGGAAGTGTCCGCTGTAATTAATTTACAAACAATAATAGTGATAAGGACGATTAATAATTTAAAACTTTGATTGTAAAACAAAAACATGTAGATAGTATAAAAGTTATATGGAAAACGTTAGTCTTCAAGTTTATTAATAAAGGTAAATACCGCCATGATACTATCAAGTTGAGAATTTAAATACCGGTATTCAATGTAACCAATTTAGCATCAGGCTGTCTTTTTCTGGCGGATACTGTGGAATAATACCTTTAATTTCTGTTTGCCTGAAATTTTTTTTTTAATTTTAATGTAATTTGTTAAAATTATTTATTGATAATAAATGTGGTATGTTTTATAATTATTATTCGTTGGTTTCAGTGTTTTAATGATTTGCCGATTTGCTGCGAGAGGACTTGGTTTAACTGCGATCGAAGCTCCAAGTAAATATCAGAAATAAAATCTAATAATAGATCCAGGACTAAAAAGCCTAAATTAAGTAGGAACTCTACTTTGCAGTACAGCAAGAGTAAAGAATTACTAACTCTGACTTCAAAACAATTGCTGTAATTTTCCTCGGCATGTCAACTTTTTATAACAGTAAAAAACCTTTAAGCTTTAGTTAAATATAAGATATTTTATAGGTACCACTGTATTCTATACATCATACTTCTATTAAATATATTTATATAATGATATTGTCGTTTTATTTTAATACTTAAGAAAGTAAATGATTTGTTAAATTTTTGTTTGTATTTTAATGAGAAAATATTTGTCAATGAAATAAATTGATGTTTGAAAAATTTAGTTGATTGTTTCATTTATCTTAGTGTGATTTAACTTTAAGTTTTCAGCAAATTAATCTGTAGGTTATATTAGCTAATTTATAATTTTAGGGTAAAGGGTAAACGGAACCCTTATAGGATGACTTGTATGTTTGTTTGGCACTTCGTCTTAGTTGATTTTCTCTAGAACTGATAAAGGTCCACAATTAAAAATGACCTGTAAAGAAACAACCTATTGTTAAGCGTCTGTAGCAAACAGAGATGGGCTTTATTTAAGTATCAGGATAAATAACACGAATAATGACTTGGAACCTGTTATCAGGATAACACGTTACTGTCAACACACTGTTATTTTAATTTTGTAACTTATTTCACTTTATATTTTATAAATCTGTCTTACAGTAGTAATAACTTACAGCAGCTTGTTCGTCTGCAATAGCACATCAAGAAGATTGCACTGGAATAAAATTAACTAGATTTTTTAACATTTAATTTGGATGTAGCAATCAGCTGCAATTTAACTGACATTCTAGTAACAGGGTGTCTTATCAAGAAGCAAATTCCATTCCAACCGGACTAGGATGGAGGACAATTGCGAGTAACAGAGTAACATAATAACACCAACCATTGCACAGTAAAGTAAGGTAAAAAATAATCTAACAGGCAACACTCGCCTAAAATAATCTAACACTCGTCGCTAGCTTTTATCACCAAGCCGATCAACCTGGTTTACGACAACAGGATTGTTCATGATGGGATGGAAATTGCCATGGATTGCGTTATTAACATATAATTATAACGGTAATTCCAATCTCTAGTAGTAGATAACAAGTTACATTCCGTATCAAGTTTGACGGGCTCACGCCTCTTTTTGAAGCTTCGAGTAGAGCCTAGGCCAGTATAAATGCGCTGTAAACCCTTGTTGTATCCCTCCACAGACTTGGCTGTATTAATTCTCGTTTGTCTTGATCCCCAGTTAGTACTTACACACTAGCAAACTACGTACTAACACTGGATATGAATTCAGAAACTCTGAACATGTGCAAACCATTAGTGTAGCATTTGTACCAATGCCAAACAGATTTAGTGTTGTCGACAGATACCTAGTTCTTACTTCGGCAAGCTGATGTGATCTGGTCTTACAGCTTCTCAATATACTTTTATAACCGACTTACTTTGTTAATGAATATTGTTCATTAATTGATATCGTAATGATACATACAGCGCAACTACAGTTGAACTTGGTCATAGTGACAACGAAGGGGCCGAACGAATGTTCACGCTACATCCGAGTGACGTTATAAAGATGTACCAACAGGAAATCGTATTTTTGCTATCTTGAGTGAAAAGGACAAACAACTATACAGTGTTACTATTATTGGCAACATTATTCATGACATTTATTAAAAAGAAAAACGCTATACTTTTCTTTAAATGTACAGTAGGGTCCCGATAATTGGAGCTGAGGTCACAATTATAAATTAGATAACATTGGTTAATATGTAAAGTTTTAATGAGTAAATACATGCAATGTGTGTTAACAAACTGTAGTAAAAAACACTAAAATTGCAGTACATATTAAAAAATCCGCAAATATTTTAAAGGGTCAACATTACTGTGGGGGAGGGGGGGAGACAATTTTCTGATTACAACAACTATGTAAATTTCTCACCAGGCTATACAATTGAGTCTCGCCACGTTTTTGTATTTCCCGAACACTTGCCCAGCAAGGTCATGGGTTTAGTTTCACACGGCACACAACTGACACTGCATAGGGTGGGAATTATTCCTTAGAAGGGGTTCAGTGTTGCTTGTAGTGGAATCCCCCTCTACCATCTTTGATGGGATCCACAGCAGATTACATTTTACTTGTGAAAAAAAATACGTAGTTTGTTTATTTCGCAGTTTGATTTTGAAGAGGGAGAAAATATTCGGCCTGACATCAAAGGAAAGGAGTAATTCTAAAGCTATGTCCACATTCGTGCGCTTTCCCTTTCATCTTCAACATGACCCACGATGAAGGGAACGTGGGCAAGCTTAAGTGCATGCCTCTTCCCCCGTAAAGTTCTCAGATTTTGATAGTGCATGCCTTATTGAAAGTGAATCTAACACCTTTGGGTTTTCTTGCCTCATTCCGTTCGTTTTTTCATTTAAACTTGTCATAATGTCGCAGTCTTCATAAGCAATTTCAAATTTTATTGGAGAGTACAGACTATTTCCGGCGTTGTGGGACGTCAACGACTCTGGTTACACAAACAAAATTGTTAGACGCGATAATCTTAAGTTGTTGGCCGACAAGACCAGTTAACCGTCAAAAAAGTTAAAACTAAAATAAAAAGCTTGTGATCATATTTTGCCGAAGAACACGCAAAAGTGAAAAAAGGAAAACGGGTTATTTCCGGCTTAATCATGGTCAACAGTTCATAAAAGTTTCCCTCCGACATTCTAGTAAAAAATAGATGCTAAAAAATGTGACTTTTTGTCACGTTGCTGTCATGCTAGAAAGCTCAAAAGCTTTTCAACTCTTCACAGTAAAATTACGAAGATTTTGGCTCTACCAGAAGTTTTCTACGACGTCTGTGAGTGCATATATTGTGTCCATAGACATACAGACACATGGAAACAAATTTTTATATTGCTTTATTGTGTTCAGAGACCTCGAAAACATCGAGAATAGTCATAAAATGTGAGAGAAAATTTTTTAGAATTTCCGTAAGATTTCAATACTTTAGCATTTTAATGCGAGCTGAAGTAACACGCGTCCGACTTCCCATCTTGTGAGGAATGAACTGTTGAACAAGTGTAGACAACAAATTGAATGCCTCTAGAGGCATGCGCTAAAGGCAAGTTGAAAGGAAAGATGAAGCACAAATTGGAGATGAAAGGGAAAGCGCATGAGTGTGGACATATACCTTAACATTTTTCGGATTCTGAGAAAACTGAATTCAAAGTTTAACATTGAGATTTTGTAGATTTATGACGTTAAAACCAAGTGGTTAAAATATTTATTGACACTAAAACAGGGGATTGTAATAACGTAAAAGATAACAATTTGGCCGGACCTAAAAAAATGACTCTATGTCCGAGTTAATGCATTAGCCGAGGCTGTTAAAACCAAGTGGTTAAAATATTTATTGACACTAAAACAGGGGATTATAATAACGTAAAAGATAACAATTTGGCCGGACCTAAAAAAATGACTCTATGTCCAAGTTGATGCATTAGCCAAGGCTGTTAAAACCAAGTGGTTAAAATATTTATTGACACTAAAACAGGGGATTATAATAACGTAAAAGATAGCAATTTGGCTGGACCTAAAAAAATGACTCTATGTCCGAGTTGATGCA
>JAGFPH010000502.1:468923-495075 GCA_018207615.1 Philaenus spumarius
ATGAAAGAAGTATCGGGTAATTATTGAGAGTTCACTGGACCAAACATTCATTTATCCATATTTGCGAGCAAAGCTGCAGTTGCCTATTGTAGTATTAAAATAGAAACTAACTACATGTTTGGTCCAGTGAACTCTCAATAATTACCCGATACTTCTTTCATTCATTCATATTTGCGAGCAAAGCTGCAGTTGCCTATGCTAGTATTAAAATAGAAACTAACTACATGTTTGGTCCAGTGAACTCTCAATAATTACCCGATACTTCTTTCATTCATTCATATTTGCAAGCAAAGCTGCAGTTGCCTATGCTAGTATTAAAATAGAAACTAACTACATGTTTGGTCCAGTGAACTCTCAATAATTACCCGATACTTCTTTCATTCATTCATATTTGCGAGCAAAGCTGCAGTTGCCTATGCTAGTATTAAAATAGAAACTAACTACATGTTTGGTCCAGTGAACTATTAAGAGGTTAATTAATAAGGACGTAAGTTTAGTTTTAAACGAACAAATAGATTTAAGCAATTCGCCACTTCTACAACCGTTGTTATTGACCAGTTCGATTCCTCCCCCATCCCTAACCTAACGGTATTTTGGCCTACCTGTACCCAAACTGCTGTGTGTTAGATTTTTTCTTGTTCCTTTAGTCTTTAAGTTGCCTTCGATAATGCCGTAGCTGGCGAAACCTAGGTCGGCACGGCTCAATAAAGCTTTATTTTATGTATACTTTAAACAATATTTTTCAAATATTATTACCACATGAAAATGTCTATTAGAATTAGATCAGGAATTTTAGGGAATGAGACAAATGCATTGTCAGGGATTCTTTAGTATGGGGGCCTGATAACTGCAAGACTGTAACGGGGGTCACAGTATCTGGTTGAAAAAATACTTTTATTTTATTTTCCACTTCAATTTGGTGGAACTGATACTGTTCTAACATGTCTTTGTAAATATAGCTATAATACACACTTTGCTTTCTGTTGGACGTCAGATGCATCTAACTTTGTATTTGAGGTTATTCGATCAACCAAATACTTTGGATCAGGTACACAGCTAAAGCATAATGTACATTTCCTTTCAGGTTCGATGGTCTATTACTTTTTTTTCTGGAGCGAAAGTGGAAAGCATGCCAGCACAGGGAACGGTATCCCCAGAACTGTGAGATTGCATCCACTAAAACCACCTCCCCTTGTCTTCAGCACTACCCTGGGACTGTTGTAGACATCACTTCAGGACAAAATTAGTGGATGTCCTGATTTTGCTAACACTAATCATTGGTAGGTTCCTTTACATTTTTCTGTGCTCTTTCCTTTCTGCGCCATGATGTCTCTGATAAAGTAAGCCACCATCAGTAACTTTTCTTCACTATTCATTTCTTTGATGAGGTTTGATACTTGCAGTGTGCATCCGACCTTCCGGTTTAATTCCTCCCTTTCCCTACTCCATCTATTGCAATGGGATAGTGTATGCTCAGCTGTGTCAACACCATCTCAGTACATATATAGCGGACTGCCTCTCAACTTTAACCTGTACATATAATTATAGAAATATTCATGACCTGTCATTACCTGGATGATAAAATAGTCAACTTCACCATGTCCACGATCAATTTATTCTCTTAAGAATAATTTTACCTTATTAATGGTCTATTACCTAATGGCCTTGAACCTACCAATTGAGTCTGGACCAGTGTAATTGTACTGAAAACCCATGCACATGCTCCTAGTCATGGCTGAATTAATATTGATTTGGTGCTGGTCCACATTTTACTACCGACTAGGTACTAGTAATAAATCTGGTCATGCACAGTTTGTATAGCAGTAACTGTTTTCCCAATGCCTAACAAATGTTCCTACTTTCTTGTATTCCTTTATAGTTTGCTGTACTGCCACTATACTCTGCTGCTTTATCACTGACTCCCTTACTTTGTCTGATTAAATGTATATTGCTCATTAATTAATATCATAATAATACATACAGCACAACTGTTTGTTATAGGCCAACGGATTAACATAGTTGTCAATAGGTATTAATAGTTAGTACATGTAGTTAGTTAATGTATTAGCTGTTAATAGGTATTAATAGCCTTACACATTAACTTAAATTTAAATATTTGTTTAATGTATGTAGCATTATTTAATTTACAATTGTTTGTCAAACTATGTACAGGACTTCTTAGGCATATATACACAAAGCGAATTTTATCTGTGTAGATTTTACCGCACACCAAAAACATCAGGTACTTGTAACAAATACCAACTAGAATCAGTACTATGTTGTATTAGATGCAATAAAAACCGTTCAGACTCCATTCGCTCTGCCATAGAACTTGGGTGAGACGTTCCAGATGGTTTTGGAACAACAGAATTATTTTGTTGAATTATTAAATATTTTAATTGAAATTCACACAATTGGTTTTGGTTTTTGTTGCAGACTCAGGATACTAAACGTAAGGTGTAAAGATGGCAACTGAAGCAGTGTACAAATATCTAAAACAGACCAATAGACCTTACAGTGCTAACGATATTATGATGAATTTACATAAGGAATTTGGAAAGACGGCTATACAGAAAGCATTGGATGAGCTAGTAGAAGCAACCAAAATCCGAGAGAAAGTATATGGAAAACAGAAAGTATACTGTGTTATTCAAGAGGAAGAGAATAACAGTCAAGGGGGAGGAGATGAACTAAAGGACTTGGAAGATCAAGTAAAATAAATATTAAGACTATATGCCTTAACATTATTTCAACTTAAAAATTTATATTTATTCTTTAAGTTTAATCTTTAATTTTATTACATGAATATTCACAAAACTCAAAACATTTTTTGTTTACAGATAACTGGTAAAATGGAGACCCTTAAATCAGCCGAACAAGAATTAAAAGTTTCAGAATCACACTTAAACCAACTCCAATCGTCCTTAACTATAGAACAGGCGAAAGAAGAAAAAGAGAAGCTGACAAAAACCGTTGAAACTTTGAAGAATAAACTTACCGAACTGTCACAAAACACTGTACCGGTTTCTCCGACGGAACGGAATGAAATTAAAAAAGAACACGAGAAATTTGTTAAAGAGTATCGTAAAAGGAAGCGATTGTGCATGGATATAATTAATGCAATAATGGAAAGCTATCCGAAAAGTAAAAAAGTTTTGATGGAGGAAATTGGTATAGAGACAGACGAAGATGTTAATATGAAACCGATACAATGAACTAGTATAAAACATTGTATGCAAGATTGTCAATCTTATGTTTAATAAGCAAGCAATGTAAATAGATTTGAAGAGATGTACTGTTCTTGAAGTCATAGGTATTTGAATGTAACATTGTTAATCAAGCTACTATAAATGTGATTTTATTCTTATTTTAGTTTTTCCATGTATGTGCTTATCATACGGTTTATAAAAAATACTGGCAACTAGCAATTATAAATTTATTTCTTTTTAATGAACTGAATAAGAAAATGTGTAATAAAGTTTGTTATACCAGGAGTGAGTTTTCTAACTAACATAGTTTACATTCTTAGTTAATATTTATGTTATCAGTAAAAGTAATGTAAACATATTAGCTCTGTATGATTTATCTGATGTATATTTTCTTATCGTTATGTTCTTGTAATTTGTTGTTATTACAGCGCTTTAAATGTATGCTTTTTTTATTCTTCTTCTCTCTGACTTCGCTCGTTGAGGGCAATAAGACTTCTGTGGAAGTCGTTGAAAAAATGTTTTTAATAGTATCTCCACTTTAGGATCTCTAGTTTGATTTCAGTGATATAGCCTAACGCTCTCAGAAATGCAAGTTGTTATACTGTTACCTTTTGTTCGATAATTTTGAGAGCTATACCCTACGATAGGAAATTAAACGTGTTACAAAAATTACTCTTGAAGTTTTTAATAGAAATTATTGCTTTTGAATTATTCTCTTTTAAAAGGCTGCACAGTAATTTTGAAAGGAATTATTGAAACGAGTTGATTTTTGTTTTCAAACTAGGTCTTTATATTGACGAGTATTGTGCAAAATTTCAACTCAATTGGTTAAGCCATTCTAGAGATATAAATTACTTGGCAAAACAATTTGCTGATAACTGATTAAATAAGAGATTCCGAACGTACGTTTAGAGGAACATATATTCCTTATTTTAAACCATTTAACCAATAGCAAAGTGACTATACATAATCCCTGTTAAACTTCAATGATTACAACATTTATACAAGTGTCGTGTACATAAAGCATTTGTTATAATTTCACCTTCACTTTAAAAGGTAAAGTGCAACATATAGTAAATGTAAATGTGGTTTGTCCATACATACCACTATAACTCCGCAACCCATCCCGCACCCTATGGGGGATATATGGTGTAGTAGCCCTCCATAGCCATCCATGAAGAATTTTCTGTTTGGAATTGCAGAAGTTGGGTTTGTGGGTATGGGGGTCAAAAGAGATCATCTTACCAATGGACTACTTATGGGAAGTCGGTGAAGCAGCTGGGAATTGAGTGTTAAAGTGATCGAGGCTGATCTGAATTTCCTAGAAGCTTCCAGAATGTCCTAGAATATTCCAGAATCTTATAGAATCTTCCAGACGGTTCTGGACCATCAAAGAACTTCTTGTTCCAGAATTGGAAACGGGCTATGAAGCTAGAGACATAAAACTTCGACACATATTACTCTGAAGTTAAATATGAGAGAAAAAACATTTGCACTCGGTTATTTTCATCTAAGGTGACCAGGGGTTTACTCGTAATTTTTCCAGTACCGAAACGCTGCCGGAACTGAACAAAAATACTCCGCCGGAAATTTTTTGAAATTTTCACTTCTAAAACTCCTATTTTACGTATCTTTGCTGAGTTTAAGGGTGCAGGTAATATACTTACTTTTATAAAAAATGTACACTTGAATATGTAACTATTTTTGTACTTGTATATAGCAAATTTTAGAGACACATACTATTTCCAGCAAAAAACTTGGCAAAATGTCTCTTATTTAGTCAATAGCCTTTATCAGAAATTCAAATCCTCGGTAAAAGACTGCAAACCTAAACAAATTTTATGTATTATAGCAAGAAATTTCTTTTCTTGTAGAAAGAAATGACTTTTCTTATACAAGAACAATTAAATGCAAGCAAGCTTATCACGAGAATACAACACACAAATATACAGATGCTAAATTGCCGTGCGGCTGGTGTTCAGGTACCTACGTTTAAATATTTTCCTCTTTCGGGGCGCCTTTCGACCTTGTATTTGTGACGGCGTTTGTCAGTGTACACCATTGTTTGTTTGTTTGTCTCATTTGGGATATTTGTTTTTTAATTAATTAATCGTGAAATGAAATGAGTTATTCTATAAGAATTAATCACTAAATGTGGTCCAAATTATATCATCTTTGGTCTTATTTTGATTACAATAATCTCATCAATAACTTATATGTTATAAACTTGTTCATGCCGAAAAAGTTAATAATACAAAAGTTTAAGCATCGTTGGTTTTTAAACTTTTCGGCCGCCTCGACTCTGAATCATCGGTCTCTTAGGCGGATTTCTTATCAAAGCCAGGCCGGGCGAAAATCGCTAGATCACTGATTATGCAGTATTTCAATGGGAGCTTTTATTAGGATGCCGGGCTCCAATTTTGAGCAGTCCTGTCTCCCGCTACTTCAAGCGGTTTCTGACTGCGTTTTTCAGTCTAGCTCGGTGTCCATGCCAGTGTCACTATGTTGCAACTGCGACTGCTAGGAAGGCTAGAAAACCTATTGAGTGAGGCTCGGCTTCAGTGCGAACGCATCGCGGATTTTGCTCGGCTTGGCTTGGTATCTCTTCGCCCGGCCCGGCTCGAGTTTTGGTGTGAAAGGGCTAATGTTCACAGCTTTCACCGAGCATCAAAGGTGTGCCGCAAAGCTTGCAAAATAGGTGTCTGGTGCTCTCATTTCGATTCCGAGCTGAGGGACAATGTGGGATACTTTACTGTAGTTGGCTCGCATAGTCGCAACGCACTGTAGTGTGGGGATACCTTGAGGTTTTTTGATTGGCGTACGTACAATTCTGAACCGAGTGTTGAATGAGTGTGATTGAGGGAGTGGATGGTCCAGTGCAACGTTAAGACAAAACATATACAAATTAATTAAAAAGTAGTACCGGAATGGCGTTCCGGTACCAGTTGTACCAGTCTTAGACAAAAACGAATTAAAAGAATCGGAAGCTATACTGGGCCACATAGACTGGACATGTTCAAAGACTTACCTTTAAAACAAAAATCACCAAACTGCAGAAATGTCTCAGCTGATCACTTACAAATCCTTATTATACCTTGAGGTTAACTCAATAAACAAAAGAACTAGGTTCAATTTAGGTTTATTAACCAAAATCAAAAAATTTATATGCACTTAGTAAATAAAAATAGAAAATTTACATGCCCTTAAAATACAAAAAAAAATGAAAAGGTTAGATTACAATTTAAAGTTTAATTTTAAAAGTTCCCTCCCTAAAAATTTTAAAAGATGAAAAACCCTCCCCATTAATAAAGATTACAAAGATTATACAAAAATATTAATTTAGACAAAATTACAAAAATTTGACATATAGTACCATGGATTTATTAATAAGTAACATCTATGTCGTTGGCCAACTGTAAAGCTAAGTATAATTAAATAATAAAAAAAATAAATGAAATTGTGAGACGTCTCTCTGTAAAAAAAGTATATAATTTCAAATATTAGTCCTTTAAGGACTGAGGTCCGAAAATTTGCTATAGCTGCTCCTCCCAAGTATTATTAATTATAAAAGACATATATTAAGATTTATTCATTTGTTACAAAACATTAAAAAAACATTACACAGCCTATTCAAAAAGTTTCTTATAAAGTTCACTGCAGATTTTAGAAAATATTGTATTTTTGGTCCATAGCTATTTTAAAAGAAAAACACTGTCGCAGAAAATAATTATTAAAGTTGCATGTTGTAGTTGCATTTTCAAGAAAACATGGTGCTGTAGTTGCCTTTAGCAGCAGAACATATGGGTAGTACTTGCAATTAAGACCAGAACATGGTGTGGTACTTCCACCAGTAATACACTGGTGTTTAGTAGAATAGGACTTAAAATAATGACATGTTAATTACTGATGCACAGTCGTTAAACTCGCGACTAAGTCATTATAAAAAAACGGCAAAAAAAACAAGCCATTACGTTGAACAAAAAGGAAGGTAATGGCGACTAAGCAGAATTGCAGGCCTGACAAGAACCGGTCACGTGATTTACCAGCTGGTGGACTCTCAGATAAGTTTTCGCATTACAGCGACCTCTACACAGATGCGCCTGCCTAGTGCATAGCACTAACAGCTGACGTCTGTACGGAGTCGCTGCCTAGCGGTAAAAAGGGAACTACTAGCTAGAAGAGTGTCGGTAATATAGACTGCATATGTCTAACGTTATACAGTAAACCCCTGAAGGTGACAAAATTTTGTTTGTAGATTATAATCTAGGTAAAATGTACTCATTGACGTTGAATGCACTTCAAATAAACTGGTGGAAATCGTGGTGTTTGCACATACTGGCGCTTAGCTGATTAAGTTTTTGGGCCAGTGAACTTTCAATATTTCCCAATATTTCTTTCATATCTCGAGTGAAGCCATGGGTACCCCTCCCAGTGGAAGATAGGAAATCTACTTTGTTTTGTGTCCTGTTCTGTTGTCTTTGGTTTTTGTTGTTTTTTTACTGTTAGATTTTTTATTGATGTTTTATTTTATCTGCTTAATTCATTAATAGTTTAGTTTTAAGTTTATGGTGCTTTTGTGGATTTTTTAAAAACTAATTCTAAAATTTGAACCAATTTTGAGATTTTAAATAGTTTTAATTCTATTATATATATATTTTTTTGTAACTGTTATTAATTTGTTGTAATTTTGTTTTAAGTTTTTAGGAGCTATAAAAGCTCATGATGCTCTGGCCATGATAATTAATAACAATAAACTGTTACTTGACTAACAAAATAAACATCAAGTAAAAGGGCATGAAAAATGGGCATAGGGCAGACAAACATTGCAGTAGTTTATAAATTCTACCTGTTTGTTCAGCACAAGGCTGAAATATAAAAAAGCAATTTCTTAATTATTATCCTAATGTTATTTACAAGATTCACTTTGTCATTGCCAAAAGTAGGAAATTAAATACTTTGGAAATGTTAGAAATGAGAGAGTGCTGAACGATCAGGTAGAACTTCTACACTCCTGTAACCTTTGTCTGCCCTAAAACCATAATTCTGCCTATTTTATTGTAAAGTAATGTTTTATTGTCTTAAATGTGTATAAATTGTTTGTTTTTAAACATTTTCCTGAGGAGCCTCGTAAATGCCTTAATCATGATCAGTGTGTGTGTGTGTGTGTGTGTGTGTGTGTGCAGTGTTAAGTGAAATCTACGGCACACAGAGACCTGAGAATTATTAAGATTATTATTAATAATTATTAAGAATTATTAATTATTAAGATTATTAATTTTATAATCATAAAATGTACGCCTATTATCTGCATACACTAAGTTGTCGTCAGGGTTGCCGGCTACCTGGAGTTGGCACGGCATTCTCAACCGCCCGCACCTGTTCACCTAGTAGCATCGACATTGGGACATTTAAACTTTTTTTTTAAATAACTCACAATTTAGACATTTCTTGCACATATTTGATAAGTTGGGGAAAATATGAAAAATGACACCTAAGGCAACATTATTACGCTTTAATGTACATTTTATAAAGACAGTTCAATTAATATTTTACTTACTGTAGATATTTACATGATTAAAATGCAAATGTTCAATTATATTTCTTTATGCCAAAATAGTTCTCAATACACATTGTTTTCATTACTCGGTACCGTGCACCATGTTCTGGAAACAAACGAAAAAATAATGTTCCTCTAGAGATGACACTTCCATATTGGAATATTTGTCACTTTTCCAGTCACTGTCACCTGAGTCACCAGGTGCCAAATTGATCACTAATTCCTGAACACTGATGTGATAGTACCGGTAATATAATATAGTGTTTTGTTTCATTTTTCATACTTTTTTCAAACTTTTCAAATATGTGCAAGAAAATTTTTACTTGCAAGTCAGGTAAAAAAAGTTAAATGCTTCAGTGGTGGTAGACGACTAATTATTAAAACAGCTGCGGACGCTTGTGAATGTCAGGATTACCTGGACCAGGTGAAGGCCTAGATGGCAACTTAGTGCATACTAAAGTTTCTCATCAATAAATGAGAAAACATTGATAAATTTTGACAAAAGTATGAGGGTGTTTTTAGTGCTAGGGAACTCAGATCTGTGGTAGTGTAAGTGTAAGGCTGTATATTTATCCGATATTCATTCATATCCATGGACGAGGCCACAGATAATTTCTAGTGCTATTTTTATAAATATAAATGGTATTGTTAAATTTTATAGGAAATAATAAAAAAGTTAATGGGCATTCATTGAGTTATGTTTATTATTTACCAATAATCTTAATTAAATATTACAATATATTTTTTATTTGTGTATTCTTTTTATACTCTGCAAAGTAATACGAAACAAACATTGAAAAATCTGTACAAGGTTTAACTTAAACTTAAAATTAATTTTTGAGATGTGCATTTTCAGAATTGTCAATCTACTTCAAGTTTTCTAAATGATCCGGCCATACCAGTGATCTGTTGATCTTCCATCTCAGACACAAACTTAGCTTTACGGTTGATCTCAATCTTCATATCATCTAGCGCTAGTATAGATTCTCTTTTTGTTTCCAGGTATTTTTTAAAATCCGCTGGAAATAAATAAATTTATTAAACACAATTAATTTAAAATGGTGTATATATGCATTGTTTTAAGAAACAAACCAAACTTTATAATCTAGAAAATTGTACAAGTCACGTTAACAAGAAAAGTTTAAGAAAATTTACATATTTACTGAAAAAAGATTGTGTAAAGTATACTTACATTTTTTGTAAAGTTAAAAAACTATCCAGTTCAGTATTAATAAAAAAATGTTTATCAGTGGTAAAAAGTATACTTGCACTGTGCATTATTTCATTGGATTGAAAAAGCTTATTTTGGTTTCCAAGAAAATGCACGACTATCGAATCCACACAGTAATGGACGTCTAAAGAGGCAACATAACTAAAATTTTTGGTTTCATGCTCACAGACATAGTCACTTGTTTCCTGTCCAAGTTAAATAAAAATACCAGACTAATCTTAAAAAATCGAAAACAAATGAAAATGCACTATTTAGAGTAATATAAATTATTATTACTTTTTGTAAATTATAATCGTAATGGAAACAGCTGATTTTCTAATTACTAAAAATATATTATTTAATAAAAATTACATAAACCTTATGAGAAAAAAATTCAGAAGTTGAGTCTAACACAAATAGCTTGAAATATTGTAATACTCTTTTTAAAATTTGATATTTTAATAATAAGTTTTTGCGTTGATATTCTGAATCAGTTTTCATTTTCACACATACTGACAAAGCCATAGCTAGCAAATATTAAATTAAAATGTAGCTTAATGTATGTTATGTTGTATGCATAGATCCCTCCATTTTAAATGGAGTAAACGACGGCTAGTACTTGTGAACACAGCCTTAGGGTATAGAAATAATACTCACCAATCATGTCAGCTATTGGAATTTCTCCTCCGTATTCCTTTGGAAGAATTTTAGAGTTTACTGTCTTTTTCATGTCTTCAATGCTTGTGTGAACCTGGTAAATTAAATAAAAATTTACTTGTGAAATCTTGATTATTGACAGTGACACCTTGCAGTTACCGAATTCACCTTGTTTAAGTATTTTTTAAATTATAAACTGAATAATAATTCTTGTTTAAGTGAAGGAGTTACTAATCTAGAACTTTATAGTTTGAATGACCTCTGTATTATCTAAATGACCTTAGTAATAAAGTTATTAAAACACAAATTACTGTATTTACTTTATGCCTGTCATCATCAGTTATTTACATTATCCTTTAGTCCGCCAATAAATAGTTCAAAACTTATTTACAAAAGAAACAAGAAAAAGGGTTGTGTGAAAAATATTTTGCATTCCCAGAAAACAACACATTTTTCAGAGTATGCTAGACTTGATCTTACTTTGCGACAATTTTTTTCAATACCGTACCTAATAGTAATTCTGTATGAACTGGAACAATCACATTACTGTAGTCATTTAATAACAAAATGTAAACTTCCACGAAGTTAAAGCATACAATTTTAAATTAATATTCTACAGTTATTAATATTCTATGATTATTTATTTTCTACATTTATCAATATTCTACAGTTATTAATAGTCAAATCATGTAAAATTTGCTGGTAAAAAAGTTGTCCTTAAAGAATTTTTACAATTTACAAAATTGTTGTAAATCCTCTAAATATTGCTTTGTTTGATTCATGCGCTACAGGAAGAGCCGCGAAAGTAAAAAGCTTTATTATTTATTCATTAACCAGTTTTAAAATCTGATTGAGCTCAGTTATCTCTATGCTCCATAAAAGATGCTTATATGTATAAAAAGAACATTTTTGCTGTGAAACTTCTTAAAATCACTAAATTCATTGTTTCTTTAGAACTCTGATAAAATAAATTTTATTTTTGTTTTTTAAGTAAAGGTAACCCTCATTACAGGTTTCCTATAGAGGGTACCTAATTCTTCCCTTTGTA
This sequence comes from Philaenus spumarius, assembly GCA_018207615.1. Lineage (NCBI taxonomy): Eukaryota > Metazoa > Arthropoda > Insecta > Hemiptera > Aphrophoridae > Philaenus > Philaenus spumarius. Next base: position 480,605 of record JAGFPH010000502.1, read on the forward strand.
TTTTTAATGTATTAATTTATGTAAATTTCTTATGTTTATGTTTTATTTATGAATGTATTATATTTTACTAGGTTTGTAAAAAGGAAGAATAAATTAATTTCTAATTTCTAATTTCTATTGCTAAAATTCTTTCTCTGAAAATTTTATTTGAAAACTGCAACCCTTATCTATATATTAAAAGAATTTATGAAAACTTGTGGCAGTCAGTACGGCCATTCTATCGGGCCGATTTCATTATTATTTTTTTAAATTGCAGGTAATCATTCACAGATATGTCATCAATCATTACAAATCATGTATCTTTCGCCTTACAAACGTTATAATCAAATGCAAATTTCTGCTGTGTATTCCTTATGGGGTTTTTTTTTTGGTTCTTTGTCCACTTTGCGTTCGTATACCACTCATCCGATTGCTTTTAAATTTTGCATAGTAACACAGGTTAACCCTGGAAAGGTTTTAGGCCATTTACCAAAGTCCTAAGACATTAGGGCTACGCCCCAGTGGCCCTCAAAGTTTCAATGTTAATCTTATGGAAGAAAGATTTCTATTGATTTTATCAGGGGCACAAAAACAGCTGTTCGTATAAAAAACTTAGCAACACATCATGTTTGTTTACTTTCATTACCATAGCAACATTACTTAGAAAATTTAAAGATTATTACCTTTTTGAGGTTACATTGACAAACTAAAAACAAACAAACAAAAATCAACGAAAAATGCTAACTATATTTTAATTCAATTCAAACATTGGTTGTTACAAACCTATTATATATAAAACAGCTAATTTGGATCAAAAACTGAACATAATTTTAGGGTGGGCCTACAATGAACCAAAACACCAATTGGGCTAATTATTAGAATCAGGTTTTATTATAATTCTTCACAACTACCAGTTTTTTTTAGATTATTTAAAATTTTCCAACTGCGAGCGAAGCGAAGCAGCCATTTGAGGCCGAAGGCCGAGGCGGGGTTGGGACGCGGAGCGTCCAGGGGCAGAGCCCCTAGTAAAAGTGAAAAGAATTTTTTAATTCCAATCTTATGTACCTACATAGAAACTTCAAAATCTACCTGCGGCTGAGCCAAAACGGATTTTTGTAATGTGTTTCCATTTTACGTTGCATACGGTATATCATAACATTATATTTTTTTAACTAAACTAAATGTTTTGAAATATGAATAAAGTAAAACACCAATTTAGAAATGCTTCAAAGCCTAAAATATACTAATTATATTAAGTTTTAAAACATTCATTTATAAATAAACATAGTTTGATTAATCTAACTGGTGCATCACATTGTCGTCGAAACGCGTTCGAATAATAAACGTAATTTTTGTGAAATTCTACGTTAAAATTTTATCCTATCAAGTAGCATTTACTTAATAATTATTTCTGTGCTTATGTTATTTCACCACAGATAAGAAATAGTATTTATATACAGAAATGTGATATAGATTTAATAATAAATACTAACCAAAATTCGATCCTTCAATTTTTCTGTGAGTAGAGCTGTGAAGAACTCAAAAACTTTGTTAGCATAAACAGGTACGTTTACGAAATGAGTAGCTTTGTGACGCATTGGTGTTGAGTTCTGTAATATATGAAGAAATTATTCATAAACTAATTACATAAATCTACTTTCTTATAAACAAACTTTCATATTACAATAAAGTATGTGTTAGGTTATGTAAGGATATTAAATAATTTGGGAAAGTTTATTATTTAAAATGTAAATATTTTGTTTTTCATAATCTAAAAAAGGTTTTCAAGCAAATATCCTCAATCGGCAAACTTTAAGTAAACTAAAAATTCAGTTTAAAGGAATTGTCAAGATGGCCACAGATTCAAGGAGGGAAGATATTAGCAAATCAAAGAAGAGGAATGATTTAAATCTTTTTTAATTGGACATTAAGAATAATGTAAAATTAATTCAGAGCAAGAGGCAAAGGAATGCATTATGGGAGTTGGTAAGAATATCCAGTAAGAACAAAAAAACCAGGGGTCAGTAAGTTGGAAGGAAGGATCTTGATAACCGCAATCTATCAATTTTATTGTCTTTGATCAAGAAGGTTGGATTATTATAGTTCTTGAGTTTAAATTTTGAGATGTATCTCTCATGGCAGCGAGTAATACACAGTTGAAGTATAAATTAGAGGCATCATTTCCTCACACCTGATAAAATTTTAGCATTGATTGAACCAACCTTATGACAAAACCAGGCTGGTTTTGTTGTAGACTTACTGCTCAAAGCTGAAATAGGTCTCGGAGAAAACAATTGTTCTTATTAAAGTTCTATACACAGCTACTAAATTTCTCTGGCAGAAACAGTAGCACACTCTCAATGAAACATTTAGGAATATGTTGACAAGAGTGCTTTCTTGGCTAAACCTTCTAAACTTGACTAGATAGAATCTAAACATAGGTAAAAAAAGATCAACTTGGAAATTAATGCAATCAAAACTGAATCACTATTTAGAGTATTTTAAATAGCTTTGGTTTCAACTAGATGGTGCTAAAAGCGATGACAGATCATGGAATTTAAGTATCAAGTTTCCCTGTCATCTTGTCTCTCTTTTTGGTGACGTTTCTTGATTAGCTCGCTCTCTAGATCTCAAAGCCAATGACTTTTCTTTAGGAAATCCAAAAAGCTTTTTTCTCAACTAGGTCTCACAGTATAGATAAACTGAAGGAGGGAATAAATTAGAAATCCTGGATACCATTCAAAAAGTTATGGCAAATTGTATCAAGAAGGAGGCCATTTGCTGCAAACAATTTTTAAATCATTCTGGCAAAAACTGTACTTTTTAAACAATAACGTCAGTTTGTAAAATAAAGAGCTATTATATTTCAAAACCTGTCAGTTCTTTTAATTTAATATACTTGCCTGTATACATCTCAGAACTTTCCTGATATCAGTTAGTGACCATAAGCTGATGTGCGACATTGTCATTCCTGACTCATCGTTTACATGAGAATATCCTGCAACACATAACAAGTTTATTATATTTCAGTCTTTCACATAGGAAAATTTTACTACTAGTGTATTAACATGGAAGTTGTAATTTTTTTACATATTCTGAAACTACACTCTTTATTGACTCTAAAAACGCTAACCAAGAACACTGACAAATATAGAAATTACAAAAGAGTTAAAATATGCAAAATTTAAGTTCGTGATAGTTTGGTTTGGACTTAACTAAAAAAACTACACACTTCAATGACACCAAAATTGTGGCAGGTACCTTATATAATAATAATACTAATAGTAGAGAGTAATAGTTATTCTAAATTGATAGTGGTTGTACTAAGCTTGAACAAATATTATGCTGAAGTCGGAGTTTAGATTGAAAGGGGAGGAGACGCTAGTGGTTGATTTTGAGAAGTAATGAGTGAGTCTGGAACTAACCGCATTTGCGAACTAACTCAATTTTGGGGAGGGGGGGGTTTATTCTTGCCTCTGCCTTCCGCACAAGTAGTTGTAAGCTTGTACCAGCAGATAAATGGTTTGAATGTTTTAAATAAGAGTACGGTATATAAAGAAAAAATAATTGTTTGACCACTTCATTCAAAGAATGTTCTACGCCATTAACCATCCTGACTATGTCTTTAAGCTCCTAAGAGAGTCAACGACACATCCGCTAAGGAGAGACACCATCACTAAAAGAGCTGGACTGGCAGCGAGGGACCCATAACAAAAACATTAATAAGAAATCTTGTTGACAAAATATAATAGGAGTTGTGAGAGATAGTAAACCTGCAAAATGTAGTTTCATGGATTTTTACTAACAATTTCAATTACATTAATTATTAGACTTACCGCCTTCAATATTCCTTTATCGTCGCTAAACGATGGCCGTTTCGGCTATTCAGACATTTTCAAGTTTATCAGGTCTCCCTTCGTCACTTACACATAACAAACACAACGATTACATAATAAATAAATAAAACACACTTACACACCCGTATTGCTTAAACTAATTACTCGTGATGAGCGACTACATAGACGCTGTCACCGAATTTAGTGAAGAAATATTGAAGACAGTCCTAAATCTAATAATTATTAATCAATATTCGGAATGGCGACCAACAATTGTTACAATTATATTAATAGTAACTAGATCCAGGCCTATAACCAAATATTTATATATATCTTTGAATCATGCGTGAAAAAAGAATACGTTTCAAGGAGACATGAGTAAAGTGAGGTTTGTTTAGGAGTATGAGTTGAATTATATATATTAAACTTCATATGTCTCTGTAATTTGAAATTATTTAAACTACAGAAATATTGATGTAAACTTTTAGATTTGGCAATGTTATAACATCGATTTATTCAAGAGCTTAAAATGGCCAAACGTTTAAAAAGGTGCTATACAAGATTTGTTTCTCTCGTTACTTCTTTTATGTTTGTCAAAAACAGCCGTAATTTACCTTTTTGCAATCAGTGGAGTGAATAGTTTCTGAATATATAAAAAAAATAGATCGTTATTTTATATATGTTTTTAAATATGAACTACAAAACATTATAATATATGGTCATGTTATATTTTAGCAATTCAAAGTCTTTTTCAAATATTTTAAAATTTTCATAGCATGTATAATATACTGGTAAAAAAATAAAATATAAGAATTGGAAATAGTATATATACCGGTAACAGGGAAAATTATAGAAATATAAATTACTAAACTTCTTTTCATTATATATATTTTTGTTAGTAACCTTGAGCACATGATGGTGCCAACATGACAAATTGAATTCATATGTTAAGCCCCGTTTCTGTTACGACAAACTGCTGATACTTTATTGCAACAATAGTATGTAAAATAGCAGATTCTGATTTATTCTTAAATAAATTTTATTTTAACTGTCATTCGTTAATCACTGAATCCCTTAAGTAATTAATTCAATATTTTTCAAGTTTTGGTCAATTTAACCTACATTATTTAATGGCTCCCTAGACCTTGGGGCCTGTGGCCTTTTTCCCTGTATTCCACCCTATAATAACACCACTGGGTGACATTTTCTAATAAACGGTATCAGTTAACTGACACAAACTTTCTCCCAACTTACTGTAGTCAAAATAATATTGTTTTTAATCATTTTATTTACTACTTTTTAGAACAAAACAAAAAAATAATATTCTACCTACGTCAATCGTATAAAAAAGTTATTGTCCCAGGCGGGATTCGATCGCGCGACCTTTGAATTACTGGCCGTCCTCGTTACCGTTGTGCTACCCCGTGCGGCCGTCGCCGTGATGCTAGATTGACAACATAAACTTGTTTATTTTTTAACATTTCCCCATAATTATGAAACGCCGAAGTTTTGATAAAAGCGGGTGGTGTCATTTTGTTTGGCATCTTAAGCACTATAAATACTGAAAATTTGATCAAAATCGTTAGAGCCGTTTTTGAGAAATTTGCATTTTTGTCGTTTTTTATTGGTTTTTAGGGGTAAATTACCCTTAAAAATTAAAAATTCCAAAAAATGAAAAAAACGCCTGGAGATATTAGGGTTTAGTACCTACATACCAAATTTCATGAAAATCGGACCAATAGTGTCCCTTCTAGTCGTGTATACATACTGACACACTGACAGACAGACACCACGTTAAAAACACTTTTTTGGGTTCATGGAGCACCAAAACAAAAAATTCCACTAAAAATATTTTTGGGTTCAGGGAGCACCAACACAGATAAAAGCACTAAACAATTTTTTGGGGTTCTGGGAGCACCAAAACAGATAATTCAACTGAAAATTCAAATTCGAACATTTTTACGAAAACAATACTTTTTCCATATACTACGTATATGGTGGAGAAAGTAAAAATTAATGATCACCAGTAAATGCAAGTTTTCTGAGAAAACATGGGTAACATAAAGGCAAGTAAAGAGAGTATAGTTGTATTGGCCATATTATATCTGTTAACAGTCATCTTATATTTTGTATCATATCTGCAATAGCAAATAAATTATCTATTTACTCACCAGTTATTTGATTCTCTTCGTCGTCCAACAAACTTTCTACCACAATACTGTGTATCCTTGCCATGTCTACTGATGAGTACTTGTGGGGATCAAACTTAGCAATACAAGACAGAATTACTTTTCTTCCTTGACTATCTCTTTGTGGAAGAGGAACTAAGTACCTGCAACACACATACATTAATTGTAAAAACCATGAACATAGATTTTGTTTTACATATTTAGAAAAATGTATTATTCTACCAAATGGACTAGCCTGCACCAATTAACTGGGTTTTGGTGTTCATCATCAGAATCCCTACAATAAAACGTAACACATACAAATCTTAATTTAAATATACATATTTACAAACTGTGGAACACCTCTGACAGCTTCGTATCCCTGCCTCATAGACCACTTTGTTTTGTGTGCAGTATAAGCTGTATCGGTGAAAATATGAGATAAACAGTCATACAGTAAAACCCTTTCCAACCGAACTCAGCTTAAGTGAAAACCAGCTTAACCGAAACTATTTCATTAAAAAAGTGCATGAGACTCTCGCACAGGGAAACTTCTTTGGTTCTAGAATCAGCTGATTTTAAGCATTACTCTCTTTGCATTTGTTGAAATTTTTTTTTAGGATTAGGAAATGGTTACGCAGAGTTTAATTGAAGAAAATCTCTCTTAATTAAATGACATATTTCTTTTACCGGTATTCATCAATTTCCATTAATTCATATTTTAAGAAAGAAATTATGGATTTATTATAGCTGAAGTAATGTAGACTGTATATTTTTAAAAGTATTGTGAACAATAAGCAACGATTCAAACATATAACTCCTGATTTTGTTTATTAGTTTTAATACTTCAACAAAAATTAAATAAATAATTAAACAAGTTCAGCTAATACAGTAGTCACGCTATTTATACATAGAGCCTATAAGCTTGATGAAAACACCTAAAACCAAATTGGAATGAAAGTTGGTTACTTACAGTACATGTCGGCTCCATTTATACAGTTCTTTAGAATAATTTTTAATCACTGCTAAACACAAAAAATAACTAATTTACACACACTTAAGTGTAGGCTTACACCACCCGTTTTTTCCCTTCCGTTGCATTGCATTTTAGTTAACTGAAATTGACAACACATTAATTCCAATCGGCCTGTTGGAATTGTCAGGTTTTTCCTTCATGTTTTCCATCCTTTTTGCGGGAAGGAAGCTACGGCAACAAGCTTCCTGTGAAAAGGATACCGGGTCCTTCAGAAAGAAGGAAGGATTAGATAAAACAGTAGTGTTGTTGCCTTCTGCCGGTTGTGTTCATCGTTTTCTCCTCTATTTTCGTTATCTCGAAGGAATTTTATTTTTTCTCGATCTTTTTTCTAGGCGATGTGGTAATAAGAACAGACTGCGGGATGACAAAACGGACAGTTTGAACAACCTATCCCTTCCCTTCCGTCTTTAGAAGACAACGGATTGTGTAAACCTAAACTAAGAAGTAAAGTCAGTGATTTTTTTCTGACAAAGAGCACTGAATCGACTTGAAGATGCAATGTTCCGCCATCGCCGCATGAACATAAAATCATTTTTTGGTGTTGATGAAGCGTGTTGTTCGACGTAGCGTAAGACGAGGTCATGAGCATTTGCCGCGTCTACCGTATGCTGCCTCAAGAACGTACCCCTAACAAGTCAATACGTTGATATTATTCATGAAATCCACCTATTCCGAATTCCTGCTAAACCGAACAATGTATAATAACCCAATTAGTATAATACGCAAGCATCTACTAGTTCCCTATGCTACGCATTAACACAATACATCAGCGCATGCACATAGACGTGTATAAGGTATGCGAGGAGATAGTAGAAATGATTCTCCCTCTCTTTCTTCTCCTGCCGGTCGGATTTCTTCCTCCTCTCCTCCTATTTAATTCTCGTCTCGATCAGGCTAACTTATGCTACCATGGCTAGAGAAAGTGATACGTATACACACACTGAGCATGTGTGTAGAGTGCATATGACGCATATGATTGTGGGGAAGCGTTTCACGTTTTATCTGACCCAGGATAATTTGCCCTACCTCCCCTAAAGAAGTTTCCCTTCAAAAATTCATATTTGCTAACAGCACCCTAAAAATCTGTATATGTATTCCTTTGGTATACATCCTCCTCAGCAAAGAAATATCTTACAATATAATCCTGATATTAGAAAAAAAGTTTGCTTTAGGTGAAATCCCGTAGTAAACATTAAAAATAAATACCTCAGTTGTGAAACTTAAGTAGAAAATTCATAACTTACCCACTGTCTAGAATGTCTTGCATTGCCTGGTCTTGACAATCTAGGTTGCGAAACCAGTGAGGATAAAGTTGGCGGATGGTTAGGTACCTTTCTAACATCTCTTGAGCCAGAGGTAAGCAAAATTTCTTTGTCCTGAGAAATCGAAGGAGGAAGATGGAATCTAAAATGCAAAAGATAAAATTATTGTACACTTAAAAAAAGGAATGTCAATATTAAGAGTAATGTTTATAAAAATATTTTATTTTTAGGTATGAAATATGATTAGTTTGTGGGGGGATCTTAAAATGTAATAATTAAGGATTGTTTATCAAATTAAAAGATTTGAAACCTGCAAGAGGGTGCAACTAGCAGCACCTATTGAGAGGGTTTTCGAATCCCTAGCGGTCCTGAGTTACACTTACAAGTTACATAAGAGTCACATTTATTAAAGCATAACATAGATACACAACTTACAAACATTTCCTTCAATCCAGCGCCCTACTGTTTGGCACAATTGATAATCCAGCATGAATTGCGGAAAAAATCATTGATTGGTAAACAACCAATCAGTTATCTAAGTTCGCCTGCGATCAAAAGGCGCCAGGGTAGATATTGGGTCAGATGTAAAAGCTTGCGTGTAGTACGGCAGTTGGGCCATCTTCGGGTAACACCATATACGTTCGGCTTTGACTTTATGTACATTATACATTTATTTTCTGACATTTTAGAGTGACACACCTTCTCGGCCGTAGATAGTCTATTTTATAGTGCTTGTGAGATTCAGATTGACAGTGAGGTTCGTCCTAAAGTTAATGTAATTTCATCAAAAAGTAAACTCTTTGCGTTACAAAAGCTAGAAATTGTCAAGAAGCTTGAAATGGCACTGCCATTCTAGCAGCTGATGCTAGTGATGTGCACTATCGACTACTCTGCACCATCGACTAATTAGTCATTAATCGACTAATAAGTCAACCAATATTAGTGGAAATCCCTATTCACTCTGTTGGTGTCTTGGTGTTGATTAGTCATTTAGTCATTACTCATGCTCAATGTAGTCAAGTTTTCCATTATTCGCAGTAGTCAGATCTATTCGAACAATATTAGTTGAATCTCCTGGACACTGTTTCAACTTTCAGTCGTTGTGTTACGTTAGTTGTTAGCTATGGTAATCAGACTTTGTGGACTTTATTATTTTACACTTTTACATTAATTTTTTAATTCCAATATACAATTACTGAGAATTTGTTTCACTAAACAAGTTATTCATTTGCATTAATATTTCTGTTTTTTTAATGTATTAGGTTATATTTATAGTAAAATAATATGATAGCATTTAATACCAAAGAAATCAGTCGACTACTTTTGTACCGTTAATTGATGGTTTTAATTAGTCCATTAACCAACTGCTTTTTAGTCGACTAAGCACTATATCAATTAAATTTTCTGAACTCAGCAGTTCATTCAGTGATGTTGAAATAAAAACCCCACACTATATGAAATAACTTTTATTTAAACAAAGATTCAGTAAAAGACAGTTGATTTTAGAGATTTCTTTAACATGCCTCTTGATCACATTCACATCAATTTATTAAAAAGACACTAATTTTAATTTTATGCTCTGTGGTTTTACAAAACTGTATTGCTAATTAATTATTGTTAATGCTATTAAACTGTTTTAAGAATTACAATTATGCATTGTCATTTTCTGTTTAATTCAAATGTTTCCCTGTTTTCCCAACATTCATCCTGTAATCTGGCATGCTCCCCATTCCAAACATGCCGTAGTAAAGGAAATTTACTGTATTAAAGTTAAAGCCAATTTAAATTAATTTTATTTTGATAATGTTATTCTGAATATTGTTATTGTGTGTAATTTTTTAAAATTGTTATTTACTTTATTTAAACAATGTTTATCGTTATTAATAAACTTTGTGCTTGAAGACATTACTTATGGATAATAACACTAATTGTCATACGCATATTCGTTTGGAAATCAAACACGTTTCATAATTACAAGTCGTCATTCTCAGTGGAGTTACAACTACCAAATTATGTCTGTGTTAAAGTGTTTATCATTAGTTGTAAGTTTGTGTTAGTTATTTTTTGAAGTTTTTTATGGCTTCCTGTCCTTTTAACTTTGATTTTTATGTAGAATTTATTTTTATTGTTTAATTATTATTATTCTTTTGAATGATTTTGTATGAATTAAATAATAACTTTAATTTCACATCTAAGCTTGTACGCATGTACATTTAATTTTATATACATTAGACCTTTAGTATACAAATGCAAACGAGAGAACAATGTTGAGCTTTTTGGAGAGAAGCTGATGCAATTTAGAAGTACCTGATTTAATACGTTAATTTAATTCAGTTAGATACGTTTATTTATTTGCGTTGGTTTATAAATAAAAGTTTATAACGCTTTACGATGATTTAATTTAATTGATTTGCGTTATAGATTACACTTGAATATAGAATATAAACAATCTAACTAACAGCTGTCATGTTAGTCAAACAGATTGTTAATAGATGGCGCCTTCATTATTAATCATATGAACTTTTTTAACAAAAACATTAATTTTAAGCTATATTTCGTCAATAGCGGGGAACATAAGCTTTAAAATAATGTTTGAATCATTAATTTTGATAAAGAATTAAGGGTTAGGCTATATGGCATTGCCACAAAAAACGCCTTTGATAAATAATATACCAGGTGTCTTAAAAGTCCCACCCTCCCCCTTTAAATTTTGTGTTTGTTAAAACAAACAAATATCCTTTGGGGAACAATACTAACTTAGCCCAAAGTATCTTTTGAAGCAATCGGAAATTTTGAGTGTCCCCTAAAAATAGGGGATTTTGTGGGCAACTCAATATTTTTAAATGGGAAGTATGGTCGTGTGATACCTCATTTTAAAGGTCTATTTATGACTAGGAAAATGACATAAAGAAAATAAAAATCAGACCACCCAAAACAAAATGGCGGCCCTAAACGTGTTGACATAAATCGACATAAAGTTACTAATATCTCGAAAAGGAAGAGTTTTTAGAAAAAATTTCAAGAGACAAAAAATGGTTATTTCAAAGTGTTTGACCTAAAAAATTGATTTCAAATAGATTTCGTAAATTTTATTTTTTACGAAATTTTCTAAGATGTAAGAGTCGACTTAAAATTTACGAAATCGATTTGGAAGCAATATTTTAGGCCAAGCACTTTGAAATAAACATTTTTTGTCTCTTGAATTTTTTTCTAAAAACTCTTCATTTTCGAGATATTAGCAACTTTATGTCGATTTATTTCAACACGTTTAGGGCCATCATTTTGTTTTGGGTGGTCCGATTTTAAATTTTTTTAAACATGACCATACTTCCCATTTAAAAATTTTGAGTTGCCCCCAAAATCCCCCATTTTTAGGGGACACTCAAAATTTCCGATTGCTTCAAAAGATACTTTGGGCTAAGTTAGTATCGTTCCCCGAAGGATATTTGTTTGTTTTAACAAACACAAAAGTTAAAGGGGGAGGGTGGTACTTTAAGACAACTGGATATATAAGACTACTTTAATGTTTCTGATAATTTTTTTGCCAGGTGTAAACTTGTCAGACACCTGAGGAGTTCCTTAGAACATCATGCTGTAAATCGTGGTCATGGAAAAAGGCAAAACAATTCTTTAGGATTTGACTAACACTAGTACAAAATTTTAGTATTTTTAATAAAAAAGTGACTCTATATAAACGGTACACAAACAGCTGGTGTGAGCGTTCTATATAAGTCTGGAATCAAAATGTATTCCTAGAAGCTTGACAAACTTTTTACCGGGGTTACATATGCTACAAAATTTTATCAATCTTGTTATCGTCAACAACTACTCATTGAAAAAAATTAAACCAACACTTCAACTTGAGACAAAGTACAAGGTATAAAATGCAAAAATAACTACAAAAATCATCCACAAATATATTTCTTACGTTGTTGTGAATTAAATTTCACTAAAAAATTATTGTATAGTTTTTGACCATCAGTTTTGGGTATGGAACTCAATGTAAATTATTATTTTGAATTGAATTTCCTGGTTCAAGTGAAATACTCTAGTAAGAATTCATCTTAATAACCAAGTATTATCATGTCCATTTACTAATTACAATTTCTATATGTGGATGTTTACAAAGGAAGTGATGGGATAAAACATGTACATAATTAAAAGCCTTGTGTTTGGCTTACTTCTGAAAATGGTGATCATTACATTATATGATCTGAATATTAAGAAGTTTGATGATTGTAATAACAATGATTAGGTTTAGTTGGAAGCCGTTCAAATAATTGCGACAGCAAATTAATTTCATTCATGTTGAGTATGTATCATTGAAGAACTTCCCCTAGTTTTACTAAACATTTCAATTAACACAGTTTAACTAGTCATTCTAGTAAGGTAAGAGTTTTATGACTTAAAAAGAAACTTGCACCAAAAATATTTTAAGACGGATATAGTTCGCTTTCGTTCATTCAAGAATTGGCTATTACATATCTTAATAGAGACACATATTTGCAAATAATTAAAACCCGTATTGAGTATTCTGAAGGCTTTTACAACATATGCCCATTCCTTTTCAGTCTTTAAGGCATAGTTTATTCTTTCTTTAAGATATATTTTTGTCTTTAAAGTTTTCATATTGTTGTATAAAGTTCTGGAGTAGTTATTCATTATGGACTTATCATGAGTAGTCATCGCCATACTTGATCCGTAACATGGGCTCTTATGGGACTACGTTTTAGCCAATCAGAGAGCCGCATTTGGTCACGTGACTGTGGGGTGAGTGTGGGGGTGGGTTTTCCGCCAACTTTTCGCCGCCATTTTGGCAGCCATCTTTATTGTAATAATTATAAAATTGTATGTCCGTCTTTGACGGGAATTTAAGCGTCGTTGTTTTGTGTCGTCATCTTTGTTGGATATGGAAAGCGTCGTCGTTGTGCGTAGCCATCTGGAAAGCGTCGTCGTTGTGCGTCGCCATATTTGCGGAAGCGTCGTCGTTGTGCGTCGTCATACATGGGAAGCGTCGTCGTTGTGCGTCGTCATCTTTGTGGAAGCGTCGTTGTTGTGCGTCGTTTTCGTTAGAACGATTTCCGTAAAGGACTACACAAAACAAGTTTAAGCACTGTTTGAACTGCACAGGTTCTTGTACATAATATTTTATAGCGATCCGAATCAATCCTTGTTCGACCCAACCGTGTGTTAAGTCGTTGTCGCACAAGTTAATAATTCTCTTATGCAGTCGATAATTGGGGAAATAAAATTTAAAGACTGTAGTAGACCAAAACGACCGGGTGATCGGAAAAATTGTATGTGCGTTGTTAAACGATGGCGTTAAATTTACAAACCGTCACCATTTAGTTCACCATCTTGTCACAGCCTATACAGGGTGTTCCAAAACGCCAGGGTGATCGGAAAAATTTATATGTGCATTGTTAAAATCCGTCGCCACCTAGTTCACCATTTTTGCGATATATCGCAGCCTATACAGGATGCTCCAAAACGCCTTTGTGATCGGAAAGATGTGTATGTGCATTGTTAAACGACGTTGTTAAATTTAAAATCCGTCGCCACCTAGTTCGCCATCTTTGTGATATATCACAACCTATACAGGGTGTTCCAAAACGCCAGTGTGTTCGGAAAGATGTGTATACTATATACAGGGTGTTCCAAATTCTTAAAAGTGCTATTATTTTTATACCAACAATAGAATGCATTATTAAAAAGTATCGACAATTTATCTCACCTCAGTCAATATGTGTGTAACACTTTTCTCCTATATACAGGGTGTCCCAAAATTCTTAAAAGCGATATAATTTATACAAACAATATGACGTAATATTAAAAGACAATTTATCTCAGCGCAGTTAATATGTGTGTAACACTTTACTCCTATATATACGGGGTGTCCTAAAATTCTTAAAAGCGATATTATTTCTATACGGGCGCTCAGAACATCGTAAAAATGTCGCGGAGCAATGCTAGAGGTTAAGTCAAGGTAATAGACAGTCTATACTAAAGAGAGATAAAAATACGGGACTGCATAAAACTGCACCGAGACTTGCTTAGCCATACATGGAGTCATTGCCAATGAAACGCGTTTGAATAGCAAATAAACCAGTATTGAGCTGCTGTACTTTGTATTTAAACAGTATCCAGCTTTCGACCAGAGAGGTAAGACTGATTTACTTTATTTATATTT
>JAGFPH010000502.1:510075-523652 GCA_018207615.1 Philaenus spumarius
AATATGGTGGTTATACCTTATATTTAGCCAGGGCTTTAAAAAAAACCCTTAACAGAGTTTTACTCAGTTTCAAGATTTTGCAGATACTGCCTTTTTCCTTAGTACAGCCAAGCAAGCTTTTACAACTACTACTAGATGGTGCTGATGTCTTCGTTTTTACTTGTAGGCCTACGTGTTATACTTTTTAGAGTGAGGTTAACTTTAGATGAGAAAGTAAAAGAAACTAAAAGTTGTTAATTTACCAGTTTTTTTAGGGCAAGCCTTAGGGTAACCGCATAGTGGAGCGACCGAGTGACGATACGTGGGAACAGAAGAGTGACAAATACAAACACACGCACTTCAATACTTGTTTTTGTCGCTATTATCACTGTTGGTTTTGGTTTTGTCTGAATTAAGGCTCTTCTTTATCTTGAAGAAAACTCCCGAGTGTACAGTATGATTTTAATACACAAAGGCCTGACTCGAGCCGCAAAATCGTTGAAACATTCATTCGTAATAACGTGTTTCGGATTCTATTTTTAAATCAATAATCTGGGAAACTACTTTAAGTTATAAAGAAGGCTTTATATTTGTTACGTGTTAGATTAAAATACGGAAATTATTCCTTAAAACTCCCAAAAAATGCATTCAAAATAATTCAAATAATCAAAAAGTAATAATTTTGACTCAGTTGAACCGTTGATTAAAATGAGTTGCCATCGTTTTTTTAAATTATGAGATATAAGACAAAAGCACATAGCCTTTAAGAACAATTTAAGATGTTCCACAACTTTTTAGGTTTAAAAACGGCGTCCGAAACGTTGGTACGAAGTGCATATTTTTGCTGTTTTACGTAAGGTATAGAAGACCCTTAAAATGGATGTAGAACTCTTTACTAGTAAAATGTTTGTCAAAAATGGTACTACAAGAAATTAACTATTATTAATTAATTAATTATAATAGTACATTTCTAAATAAGATTTATTATTAAATGCATTATTTATTATATAGAAATTTAATTTAAAAAGTAGAGGATGTCTCTCAATAAAATTCAACATTTTGTTAATGACAAAAATAACAGTACATTGCTCTAAATAATAAAAATAATATATAACTTAATTATTACTAACAACAAAAATATGAGACTTCTTCTCTTTACCAATAATTTAATTTCTTAACAGACATTTCTTCTCAAGCAATTATTATTGTTTAGTATTAATTCCCGAAAACAAAAATTAAACGTTAAAAACTTTGTAAATGTAAATAATAGAAAAACTTTAGTGTTGCAGTATTGTAGAGAAAATTTCCCATTTGTTAATTGATCCTAATAATTATTACATTAAACAAATTATTTTTACTCACGTTTTTACATAACTATTTTTTAACACTGTAATTCAGTTAAATTTAATTTTGGTAAACAAAAATTTTGAATGTTTCTCTTACAAAAGCTGCATTATTTGTCGACCTATTGTTTTCTTTTGATCTTTCGGTGTCAAAGTCGCCCACAGACCTGGGGAAAGCTGGAATTCCCTGCCTTCCTTGTCAATTATAATATTGTTTGGTAGACAGACGGAAATATTCAG
The DNA here is from genome assembly GCA_018207615.1 of Philaenus spumarius. Taxonomy (NCBI): domain Eukaryota; kingdom Metazoa; phylum Arthropoda; class Insecta; order Hemiptera; family Aphrophoridae; genus Philaenus; species Philaenus spumarius. The sequence continues at coordinate 511,638 of JAGFPH010000502.1, forward strand.
TGAAGAATATTACCCTTGACGGAGAGAACAGCGTGGTATCTTCCTGATCAGAAGAACCTAGGTTCAAATCTCGATTAGAGACCAGGTAGCTTTTGATGTCTGTGGTTAGAGGGATGGAGGGCGGAAGTGAAGCACACTGTGGTTGGCTCGTTTCCAATCTGACGGGACGTCACTAGTTAACCTAGCCGTAAATGTATTTTTTAAAGCTATTCAGTTTTTTTTATTCTTGAAAAAGTTGTTTTGACAATCGCCCAAACTCCCGATTCATATATAAACAGCGTAATTATGGTTTATTTTGAGATCGACGCACTGACAACATTTTTTGGCGCTTCTGCTGATTTTAAGAAATCCGAGAAACAAATCTTAAATTCATTGCTCGTTAAAAATAGCAGTCTAATGAAATCATGTTTTTTTAATGATTGTTATCAGAGAATTTCCATAGGAAAAATGAGCTATTGCAGTGGCCCTTATGGTAAGACCCAAGGTCGGGAGTAGCAAATGAGCACCGATCATGGTCCCCAGAACACGTTTTGGGGTGTCATTAAAAATCATATATATTGTATATGTATATATTTATGTATGTATGTGTGCGCACTCTTAATTGCTAGTATTTTTGTACGACTTTCAATTTATTTCTCTGCTAAAAAATTCTAAAATATTTCGCTTCTCCGCGCACGATAATTGGACGGCTCTGTACCCATTCAAAAGGTCAGACGTTTCCTGAACCCTCTTTAGTCCAGTGGTCTACGGAAATTACCCGCATCCAAAATGTAAGCCTTACGATAACCACCATAAACTTATAGCTATAAGAAAGGCTTACCGGTTCTGCAGTGGATAATGTCCGGGTGTTTTTGAATCCAGTCCCTCATTTGGTTAAGCGCATGCGTCCTCGTGGCGTCGTCTTCGCGCAGTTCTTTCTGCGCCACTTTTTGTAACTCGGGACTCAGACAGCACTCGTAGTTGTCTTCCTCTACTTCATAGCCGCAACCCATTGTTAAATCTGAAACGAAAAGTTGGTTATTAACTTTCATGGTGAAAGTAGTCAAACCTGCGTTGTACATAATTACTTTGATGTCATTAATATGACATATTCCTGGGAATGGTAACACTTTACGGAGCGTGTGAAATCAATCCTAAGTCGATAAAAAAGAATACCCGTAGTACTTGACAAGAAAACAAAATTCTTTCGCTCGGCCTAAAGGCGCAGTAGATTTCGAACCCACATTTACTCCGATTAGCTGAGCATCAAACAAATTGTTTCACCCCTTGAGCTATGGGTTGCAGTTATCAAAAACTCGTTACAGACAAAACATTTTGGTAATATTTAAAAGATTTACAACAATTTAAAAAAAGTTCGATATTGTGTCTGCTAAGGGAGTAATGCATGTTTTGTTCTGCGGCCTCATTTCGGTCATCCCTTGCAGTATGGGTTGTATCATAAATTATTTCAGACAAAAGTGTTAGATAAGTTTTAGTGGAAAGTTTACAATAGTTTTGGACGGATTTGATAAAAGTGCCTAGCCTACTAAAAGAGTTATAGATTTTGCTGTATAAAAATTGGGATTTTTCCAAATAATTTCACATCGGTCGATGCTAAGTCAAAAATGTCCTTGACAGTGGCTGCTCGTAGATAAATTTAGTGAGGGTGCTGTACCAGAAAATGTTTATCCTTTGTTTTAAAATTGTGTGAAAAGAAAATTTATTCAGAAATTTGATAAAATCATTAAAGAACAAAATCCAAAATGTTTTACTTTGCCTACTTTAACCTAAATTGTTACAGTTCAAGCTTGATTTATTCGTTTAAAAATGAAATCAATTTTTGTTATTTTAATTTGCGTGAACAGATCACAAATTGCCTAACTTTTGCTAACACTACTTAACAAAACTTTCTTTTCTTGATTTATTAAGATTTATTTCCCCATTTAAACAACAAAACAAAGTTTTTAAAACAATGTATTTATTACAACTAAGATACAATCTTATCTAGTAGCGTATGTTAGATGCATAGTTATCATTAAATGTTGGAAGTCAATCCAATGAATGTCTTCGACACAAACACGCACCATTCACGCAGCTATTTCTAATCCGCGTTGAAGTCTCGTCGTTTTATTATTTGTTAGTCGCCTTTTATACTCCACCATTAAATTCTCTTAGTTTTATTAATTATTGGACACCTTTTCTACTCCACTTTAAAGTCACAATCACATCACTACACCAGGTCCAGCGGTTTTATCGTTTTTAGTCTCCGTACTATGACTCGGCTCTAAAGCATCTCAAGAGTATCGGAATTAATATGACACAGTGCACAAAAACAAAGTGTCACGTTCTGCTTGTGCAATGTAAATTTGTTCCTTCTGAAATCATAGCCTCATTACCACATGCGGAGTAAAAGAAAACTAAACTCCATCAGCAAGCCAGCGGCGGCACTACGGGAGCGACAGTGCACTCTCTCATTCGCAGCCTCGCGCGTAGCTTCCTATGTGCGCATGCTTACAACAGCCAAAAATATTGTATCTTTTTCATAAACTTGGGGATGGCTACTGACACTGAGCGATTGTATATTGTACAAGTATACAGAACAAGGCTCATTACATTAAATGTTGTAGATAATATTAAGTAGAAATAGAGGGTGCTGCAGTTTCACAGTGCCTATACGCGAGCCACCACTGGTCCTTACTTGAATACTATAATTTTTTGTAAACTCATTTCCACATCACTATCACGTGGGGGAAATGAAGCGTGGAAGATGTTAGGCCTAGCCCCATGATTCTATAATATTCGCGATAATATTTTTCCCGTTTTTGGCAGTACAGTTGTTTGGTGTTGACATCTCAATTTTGGCTTTGCCCTTATTGCCGTCATTTAAAAAATACTTAACCACGTTAAGTGCTTTTAATAGTAATTACTAATCATTTGCAGAAAATTACAAATAACTTTTGTTTAAATTGGCTCTTAAATGTGTAACCAGTTGTTTCCAGTTAAGAGTATTAACAGACTATTAGCTACTTTTAATTCATCAAAGAATTATTCAATGTACAATATTCAAAAGGCTCGTTGTATCAAGAATGAACTTAAAAAGATTCCATTGTCGAATACAGTTGAATCATTTTGGGGCTACAAAAGAAAACAAATTTTCTTAAGATTCTTAAGAAAGTCTTAATTGGTTTGGTACAGAATGTTGCGCACCACTCCTACAGTCCACGCTTACAAACATGTTTGCGGAAACATTGTTTGCAAACAGTTTGCCAGTTGTTTTCGTGTTTCTCATTTGTTTGCCGGATGTTTTCAAAATGTTTGCGAACAGTTTGCAAACAAATGACAAACATTTTAACTTGTTTCAGCAAACAAAAAACAATGTTTTTGCAACCAAATGGAAAACACGAAAACATGTAGACCACGCAAAGTATTGAAAAATAAATAAATGTATTCCTACAGCTCCAATTTGGGAGCATTTCGTATGGTCAGAAATGAGATCAGCGCCCCTAAAAACCCCCGAGGGAAATTTTCAAGTCTTTGGCCCAACTTTAGCATTCAACCATACACCCCCCCCCCCCCCCCCCGGTGTACTCGGGGCATTTCACATGGTCAGAAATGAGATCAGCGCCCTCCAAAACCCTCAAATACCGATAAAAGTACATAAAAACAGTTTTTCTACAACAAATTTTGAAACATGATACTGTATATGTTTTTATACATTTCTATTCAGAACTAAATTACGAAACTTTTTTTAAAAAAGTTGGATTTTTCTTCCATTACTAAACATTTTGCACTTTCTGAGCTAATAACTTTTAAATTTTTACATCAAACAATTTTTTAGTTGCATTTTTGAATTCTTTGGACCTTTTGCTACGAAAAATATACTGAACACCTTTTGGATTGGGATATAATTACTATATTTGGCGAATTAAAAAAAATGATTGCAGCACGAATAAAACCGCCATTGTGATTACCAGTTATAGGGTTAAATGGACATTTTACCAATTAATGGCATTGCTTAAATGTATACACAAATTTCATCAGCCTCGTTTTTTCCTATTTTAGTCGATCTTAACATAATATCCATCATGCAAGTTGTAATTGGAACCCCCTCGAACTGATAAATGCCTAAGGGCCGCTTAGCTCGTAATCCGCCATCTATTGTATTATTTGCTATTCTTGACCTGTTGAATAACATGAGAAAGTTTGATATAATGTTGCGAAACATTTTGTATACGGATATATATAGCATTAAATGATGAGTGTTAGTTTTTATTCTTTTCAGTAACAAGTGCAGAACAAAATTTTATTGCCATCCCCTCTGTCATAGCCATAGGCTAATAAGAGTCTGTCCTCTCCCGTAAACCAGGTAACCAATGTTTATGACCGTCTGCGGACCCGGAGTTGTTGTCCATATATAAGGAGGACGAACTGTGTATAGTGTTCCTAACATTCTAAGTATTGTATTTAAATCACATAGGCACAGGTGGCATTTTATTGCAGTACGCACATAAATCACTCTTATGACTATTTTTCAGCTTCTAAAAAATATATCTCTGGTCAAATGTATTAAAAATAGTTCGCCCTTATTAGGGCTGTGCACCGGGCATTTGCAACCCTGCAGTCAGTGAACAAACTGGTACCTTCAGCTCCTTACTTTTTAATTCCCTCCTTCTGGCGAATTTGACCTCTCCACAGAACTTCTATGAAGAGTCAGTATGATTTAGCTAAACCATCCGAAACTTAAGGCTCGGGTCCCTAAATTCAAAACGGCGAAGTTAGTAATCAATTTCAATGTTAAAATAACCCAACCATACCTTTACTTTTAAGCATATTTTTGTGTTATTTTCATCGAAAAACGAAAGCTGTATTTTTTTCTTAAAGTAAAATAGAATGTGGGTGTTGATTGCTAGGGTTGTTTGCAATCTCTTTTTGAAACTGAGTAAAAAATTATTAAAGTTTACTATTTATATCATACGTATATGAAAACAATTCAACGGTTTTTGAAAATGTATTCAGCAAACAACATCCGCATATGACAGTACTTCAAAATGAAACAACATTTTTAAATTAATTCCAAGAATTAACGGGAAAAAATTACTTACTCTGTAGAATTGCTCTTATGGGAATCAGATTCAATATGGCGGACAGGGTTTCCTCCCCTTAATCTATAGACCTACGCCAACCTACTGTCTATAAACTAGAACATTCGAAATGAGCGATCAGGTACCGCTTTGTTACAGTTTGAAGGACTAATCTCGCATTTCGTCATCGGTTGCCTCACACTATCAATTCCCATTACCCAACCATTGAAGAACCGGTTCAGACGTAGTCCTGCGTTTTAGGTCAACGACAGCAAACGAGCTTTAGATCTGAAGAAATTGTAGCAAAGCCTTACTTATTTCTAGAAGTATAGTTGCCGGGTGTGGGCGCTCAGAGTGAACTATAATCAATTTGTTTAATATCAGCTAGCACGTCTAGAGTTCCGTACCGTCTGCCGCCCCAAAAGAACTGGAGTCGCCGATTAAAAATTACATTAAATACAAGGAGAATATATGTAACACGCACAGTTTGTTCTTACGATCTTCTTTCGCTTTCTACCTTTCTCGAAAGTGTCTTTTCACTTTGTAATGAATTATTAACACTCAAAGTAGTGAACGAACCCATAGCAATAACCATTTTGGAAATAAATTATAATTAGTGCACAAGCTCAGTGAAAAGTTCTGTAGCCTAGTTGTCGCCTCCCAAACAGTGTAATACCGAAGAGTGCTGGCATGAAGGAAAATATATTTTCCATTATGTATCCCCAAAAATTTGGAACCGCTATAGTTTTCTCTTTAAAGTACCTCAAACCCGATTATTATTTTAGAAAATTTAGTGTTCGAAGGTAAAGGGGTTTTTGAACAATTCAAATATCAAAAATACATTTTCAATACTACATACAAAACATATGATATCCTTAAAGAAAGCTCTTTCAAACGATATCTTACAGGATAATATATTTTAAAATATTAAATTTTGGGGCCTCAAAACTTTGGTTCCCTCAAAACTCGGTCACATTGTTCTGTACTATAGACGTTTTGTAACTTTTTCAAATTGCTTTGTGATATCTTTATCCGCTCCGGTGAAAATATGCTGTGACAGACAGATTGACGAGTGGTCACACAAAGGTTCAGTTTTTTAAGCATCTTCGTTTTATTATTTGTAGGACACATTTATAATCCACCGTTGAAGTCTCGTCGTTTTACTATTTGTTAGTCGCCTTTTCTACTCCACCATTAAAGTCTCCTTGTTTTATTATTTGTAAACACCTTTTCTATTCCACCTTTAAAGTTTCCTTATTTTATTATTTGCTGGACACCTTTTCTGTTTCACTATTAAGTTTTCTCGTTTCATTATTTTTGGACAAATTTTCTATCTACCATTCAAGTCACCTTGTTTTAAATTGAACACATTTTAGTTAATTTTGTCAATTGATATCCACCTTTTAAAGACTCAATAAGAGAATAATCTTCAGAATTGCTCAAGTTTGTAATTGAATATTTATGTCGTATGGAATAAAAATAGTTACAGCAGGCCTACATACCCTTGTCAAATTTTTGTAAGATACTCATAAAATATTATTTTAATCTTATTCTATCTTACAGCCCTTGCTGGAATAGCATAATTTTTTCGCCAAATATAAACTTCTAAACACATTTAAGGGTCGGCTCTAGCTGTCGGCCATTTTGGCTGACACTCCATAATACCAGTGTTAAATTAAAATCCAAATTTTTCCTTCATTTTTGATCGGATAATTATGAACAATAAATATGTCATTTTAAAGCTATGGCCAATATGCATGCAAATGGCTTTTACAAAACTAAGAAAAACATTTTGTTTAATATTTATTAACAATTTAAAACATTGATTTATAATATTGTTTTATGTTGTCACTATTAATTATATCGAAAAACTACCAAGCTATTCGCATGAAGAATTTCGTCCCCAAGAGTTTGGTATTTTATTTTAAAACGCTATTGAACAATTGCGGGTGTTTAATGGATTTAGGCTGAGCAATGTCCGTGTAACCTACCGCCACTATAGGGTGACTTTAAATATTTGTTTACGTTGTAACTATTAATTATAGGGAAAAATTACCAAGCCATTCGGATGAAGAATTTTGTCCCCAAGAGTTTGGTAATAAAAAAAAAACGCTATTTGAACAATTGCGGGTTTTAAATGGATTTAGGCTGAGCAATGTCCGTGTAACCTACCGCAGCTATAGGGTGACTTAAATATTTTTTACGTTGTAACTATTAATTATAGCGAAAAATTACCAAGCCATTTGGATGAAGAATTTTGTCCCCAAGAGTTTGGTATTTAAAAAAAACGCTATTTGAACAATTGCGGGTTTTAAATGGATTTAAGATGAGCAATGTCCGCGTAACCTACCGCCGCTACGCTGGATTCGCAGGTTGCTTTCTGTTTTACTAGAGCCGACCCTTAATCACACGAAGTGGATTTATCCTTTTCAAAGTTGTAATATATACTTCAGCCAACAGATACGACCTACTCTGGTATGTAATCTTTGTTTGCATGTACGTAGTATTTTGTCAAGATTATGTTATTAAGAAATTAATTCTGTAATAATGATGTCCTGCGGAAACTGAACGAGTCGACGAGAAAGGAGAACAATTACTGTATAGAAACTGAAATTGGGAAGGCCATGGTAGCATCCAGTGACCTTCAAGCGAGAAGCTTCCTTCACTTTCTCTTGTGCTATTCTTAACGTCTGCTTGGTGCTTGGAAATACTGTAATGCAACCTGTTATTGCCAAATTTAAGTGTAATTTCATTGGCACTGTTGTGAAACTTTGGGACCATTCTCGTTAATAAATTACACAATATAAAATTTTAACTAGTGAAATCAGGGATTTGATTGGACTCGCATGTTTTAAAATGAGCACGATATAAAATTAAAATATTGGGAATACATATTTAATACATACAATATTTAATACATTAAATTAATTACATCAAAATGTAATAAATTAATAAAATTAAAACTTACTGGAATGTATTTTCAGTGGGTACTTTGTTCTAATATAATTATACTGGACTAGACCTACAATTGCATTGAATTAATAATGCTAGAAACCTAATCAGCTGTTATTTAAGTATTTTAAAGAATTTTGTAAACATTGTACAGTTCCCATAGCTTTTCTACTGAGCTAAAATTGACGGCGCTTGGCGTAAACCGTTAGTATTCATGCCAAAATAAAGCATTCAAAAGCTAAAACAAGCTAACAAGCTAAATTGAGTAACAAGCTCGTAAATTGTCTCTTTCATGCAGTTGGTTAACAACATGTTAGTCTTCTTTAGACAATCCGTCAGCTACTTAGGCCGGCCGCACACATAATCGAACAGAACACGGCACTACCATTAGACTGAAAGGTGCGAAGGGTTAACATGGACGGAAATGAAGCGCCCGCACACTATATCGAACAAGATATGGTGGAAAAAACGATCGAATGTTTTTCCTTGAATGTCACAGGTCCCAAAGTTTCGTCTTTATTCAAAAGCTATCAGGCAACCTTATCTGTGCATGCGTTGGGAAGAAAATAGGAAGGAGAGCGTCACCGTCATATCAGCCAGTTGCCTGCACTCTGTAGAGAAGGAAAAAACTCTGTACTGTGTATTTGCTTCTTGTAGTGCGTGTTTTGAGAGGCTAATGATTCTACAAATTTTGTTACGTAGATAGACTGTTGGTGTTAGTGCAGCGCAACCCGGCAGTATATAATGACTCCTTGAAAGAACAATCTGTTCAGCTTTTAAATCTCTTCTTGGAGTTAACTCTATAAAAAATCAATTTTGAAATTTTATTCAACAAGAATGTTGTACAATCTTGCTGGATCAGCCCTCAGGCCAGCAATGAAACCACGTAAATCTCTTTTGTGGTTGATAGGGTGGAAATAAAGATTATGTTTGTGTTGGAGTCCAATAATTGTAGAAAATGCCACATCATAAGTATCGTTTTTTAATCGATATCCATTGTTCCGACCAGACAGATTAAATGGTATTTAACTATCAACACTAATTTACACAACACTGGTTTCTACTCGGCGCATATTGTACATCGCTGAGGGTTTTCAACATGGTAAATGTACAGAGGCTACAATAATTATTAAATATTTTCAGTGGCGCACCGAGGATTTGGCTTTGGGGAGGGACTAAGCTCAGGTCAGAATATAGGCCTACATATATATATTTATATATATATTCAACAAATCCTAAACGTATGAAAGTTCTTTAACCTATCACAAAGTCTGAAACATTATATCTTTTTTTAAAGTGAATGTGGATGGACTTGAGTCAGACAATAGTGCCATATATAAACATTCTTTCCGCAAGATCACCCCGCACTGACCTTGAGTGACGGTCTAGCCAGCGCCCCAGCGCACTGCCTTTTAGGGCCACGTTATACGAGCGCTGATAGCGCCGCGTTTTCAACGTCGCGTTAACGTCAGTTAATTGGGTAAATGGAACTACTGTGGGCCATGTTAAACGAACGCTATCAACGCTATAGAATTTAAGTTAACCGATCGTTGAGCGTTTCCAACGCGGATTGACGCGGGCGCAATCAACGTCGAACAAAGTTATATGGAGCGCAGCTATCAGAGAGGCCACTGTAGAATAACTACTAGAAAGTAGTTATTTTTTATTTAAAAGTGATTATTGTGTACTTCAAAATGTACACGAGCGAGCCGAGTCGACACGGACGGAGTCGATTTTTTCCACGCTCTGACAGCAAACCGGATCGGGTCGATTCGGCTCCGCTCCACGCGGGTTGGGTATAGATATAGCCACAGGTCAAAACAAGAAAGAACGTTCAATCTCTTCCACTGTTCGTCCATGATAATTTTGCAATTCATGGTAGTTTTGATGAGGTGGTATCGGAACGGTGCGGGTCTGTTAGATTTATCCACCGCTACGGTTTTCCTCGACGGACCGGGTCGGCTCGACTAAGCTCAGCTCGTGTAAGTACAGCTGAAGCTTGATACACGATTTGAAAGCACTGGGTGTGTACCCCACCGTCTAGCTCTCCTGATACACAATTCCTCATATGTTTCTATTATTTGTAAAACACCTAGACAGAATGACTGAATTGTTTCCATTTTGGAAGTGAAGGACGCAACATGACAAAGCTTCAAAAACGCTGTGAATAACACGGGACCCACGTTACCAACGCGCTTTCAACATCCCGTATAACTTGGGAATTTAACGCCCGGTTTTCAGCATTATCAGCAATCGCATACCGTCAACTTAAGAACCAGACCGCCGAGACTCAAACATCACTGTAAGAAAATCATGACTGCCTAGAGTAAGAATCATATTTATTTCAAAAAGAACTACTGTATTATTTTTTCGTGATCACATTCACGATATCAATCACAAATAATGTAATTTTTAATTGAATATCAACTACGTATTCAACGATCGATTAGTTTAAAATACAATCCACATTACTAAAAAGACCTTCTGGGGGGGGGGGGATTGGTCCCGTTCGTCCACCCCCCGTCGGTGCGCCACTGAATATTTTACTGGAAGACCTGCAATAAATTTTGGAAAACAAAACAAAAGATCGTATATTTTAATCACAGACCTATTTAAAAGAAAAATTTTAACCCCAAATATTTTAAATACAGCCATTTATGCAAAACTATAGTCTGTTATTGTTCACTTTAAAATTCATTTAAGTTTTCCCCGTCAGTAGGCCTCTATTTGTAAATTAACAGCTCAAAATTTTATGATTCTATTAAAATAGCAATAATTCACACCAAAAGTCCAAGATAGTTAGTGATAGTTTTAAATACAGTTTTAAATTTAAAGTAGACCTAAGTTGTTTATCAGGCTGTCAAGAATGAAGCAAACAAAAAGGATTGTAAAAACACATACGTTTTTAACGATTTCTAACTTCAAAGCCGATAATATAGCCTACACTCGATTCCATGTTCACTGTGCAGTACAGGTCTTACGGGAGAATAGACATGCTACTACCATTACAGCGAACATCACGTTTATTGTCATGCGGGTTGCGTCAACTGACCGAGCGTAGCATGGGAGTTGATGTTTTTTAGTTGGCTACTACCGCTGAGACTGTCGTAAGGATAACATGGCTGGCTTATGGGGACTCTGTACTGCACGGTGAAGGTGGAATCGGGTGTACTTTAGTTCTAAAACTCATATATACAAAAACAACCAACTAGAGACATAATAAGAAGTTTGTTTTGATTGAAGTTGTAAAAATAATCGCAAAGTATTAATCTAGGCTAGGTTTTGTCATTAAGTATTACAGATGATGGACGTAATCAACCGTTATATGTCTGAAGTGGGGTTTATTGTTGAAAGCTACTTATTAAAGTAACACATGATAGTTATTTAAATTGATAGTTATTTTACACTATCTTGTGTATGCGCTACACTATACTACGAACGTACAGTACTTACACTCGATCGTATAGGACTTGATTAGGCTAATTAGTGACAAAAACGCATTGGTGTAAAGTCAGCTGATTATATTAAAAGCACAAATTTATCACCATAGCAACCAGTTTAACAAATACCACAGTCGGAACTAACAAAATGGGTAGCCATTGTATTCCCAGTTTAACAGTTGAGATGTTCGTCCCGTTTATGGTTATTTGGGACCGAATCTACTGTTAAATACAGGAGATAAGTCTGAGGGTATGTGGGCAGAGGTGTATTTTGAAACAGTTTGAGAGATTATTACCAAATTTGTAACTAATTAACTAATTATTATTAAAAAAGCCAAGAGTAAATTTGTGCAGCCAGTTTAATTTCCTGTGAAACTGTTCAAATCAACAAAGGTAACAGCAAAACAGCGTCAATACACGCCCTCGTATTGGGGGTATTTGCAATACACAATGCATTGCGTGTTTCGCACCCCAACCCGCGTATTGGGAGTATTTTCAGTACACAGTGCAATTGCACCAACCCCCGTATTGGGGGTATTTTCAATACACAGTGCATTGCACCA
>JAGFPH010000503.1:0-40264 GCA_018207615.1 Philaenus spumarius
GGAACAAATTTTGCACTCACTCATCTCACTTGCAAATTATCGGTTAAAATGCTTTGCATGGACCTGTACGAGATGTTCAGTTCTTCGGAAAGCTGTCACATAGTCATTCATCTGTTTGAACGAACAAGTTTGGTCACTTTTTGCACGTTTTCGTCTGTTCTTGAGGTTGAAGTATGTCCCGCCAATTCCTCGTCATTAACCGACTCATTTACGTTTTAAATCGCTCATAACACTCGTAATTAGTCTTCAGAGGTAACATTATCACCATTCACTGATTTTATCATTTCTTGAGCTTCTTCGGCACTTTTTTGCAACTTGAAACAAAATTTAATGTTAATTGGTTCTTCGAAATTCATGATGCACGACAGACACGGTAAACAGAACCTCAACTCTGGAAGTAGACTGACAAGTCAGAACATCATCAAACTTGACACTGCCTGTTTCAACAAATCAGGCTATCGGACATATTTGACCAAATGGATGTAGAATCAGCATGCTGCTATAAAAATTAATGCACAGTTTTATTTTATCACACCTCGTATTTGTATTACAATGTCAAAATACAGATAGTTATTTGTTTGTAGCTTTGCTGCTCTATTGACAAACTAATTTATATTCTAAAAAGTAATAATTTTATAACAAAATATGTTAAATAGGTGTAAATTTACCTGTATACGTCTTATTCAATCCTGTATTATGTTGCTTGATGTGACGACTGCAGTTTTGGCAACAACCCAGAGGATAGGGTACCGGTAACCCGAAACTGCAGTCGTCACGTCAAGCAACATAATACAGGATTGAATAAGATGTATACAGGTAAATTTATAACTATTTAACATATTTTGTTATTATATTTCAATCCGGGAGCTTACAAAATGAAATCATTTTATATTAAATGTAAAATTTAAAATACAAATAAAAGAGAAAACTTCTTGGAAAGACATATCATTCCAACTTAACACTTTTTGCTCGGGACGGTATTTTCAGAAGTTTTCTCTCAGATCAGATGGCCAACACTACTGATCATGGTTGCTACTCCGTCAGCTTGACCACCATGTTACATTTTTCACTGACCGAGGTCGGTACCTGTTTTTTCATTCCTACTGGAAGTGTTATTAGATCTGGGTTTAAAAAATTAAAAGCCCGAAAAAGATTTAAATATTGATTTTTATAGTTTTTGTAACTTAGAAAAATGAAGGATTCAACTGCGTAATTTATTTTCTTTACTAAACCATTTAATATAAATAACATTAACACTAATGAGAAAAGAAAATCAATTCATTTACTGACAGTGTGTTTTTTACTTACGGTATATGTTTTCGACTAAAACTAATCTCGTCCTTTATATCGTCAGATTTATCAGGAAAATGAAATAAATCACTCAAATTGAAAATATATAACTACACTTAAAGCACGCATACAACAAAACAGCCAATGACTACTCCATAATAAAGTCAAAGATAGTCAAACCAGATATTTCAAAGCATTGCTAACCTATAAACGTAAATTTAATTTAGTTTAACATTTTTCCACAAGGCTTCTCCACTAAGCCGAGAGAATACAGTTATTTACATAAAATCTAAATAAAGTGTGGGGAATGGCAAGCTGGAGGAGAAATTATTGGCGACCATCAGTGCTGGCCATCCGAGCTGTGGGGATAAATCAATGAAAATTAACTCCGAGCTAACACAGTAATGGCAGTGGGTAGCAGTGCTAGCCACTCGACCTGAGAGGACAATGTAATCTAAAACAACTCCGAGTTGGTGCAGAAATGGCAGTGGCCATCAGTATCAGAGCGCAAAAGGTTAATGTTGAATTCCAACATGTAAAAACCATTTTCAAATATGTCCTATAGCAGTGCCTATTTTCCAAAATTTTAGGTGTCGAAATGCATACTGATATTCATACATTTTGTCCAATTTTCGACCATTTGCCACCTGCCACCCCCTTAGGCGGGTTACACACATATGCATCTCGCACGGTGCGACTAGCATTTTTGATGCCAGTAGCACTGTGCGAGATGCATGCACGCTGCATGGTCGTGGCACATGCTAGTGGCAAGGTGAGAGAGGTGGGGACTTTTTGGAGCTCAGTTCATTGGAACTTCGATGCAAGATTTCTCCACGCCTTGTCCTGCTCATTTCTGTTACTGTATTCTTTCAACTTAAAATTATACAGTATTGGAGTCTCCTCCAAAGCTAACACAAATTCAATATTTGTTTTTTCGTCCTCCGGAAAAGGCATTTCTAATTATTCCAACTAACTATTCACTCAATTTAAACTAGGGTATACACTATTTAATTATAAATTACTAATACAAAACTCAAGCTATTCAAAAAGTGACTTTCCGCACTTGTCAACGCAGTACACCGTGGGAACGAGAGCGTCAGGGCTGTCTGCGGATGGCCATGTGACTTGGAAATGTGTTCTGCGCATGCGTCAACTCAAAATGCAAGCTGCATGCAGCGCCAAAACACCGACCGATCGGTTCCTAGTGGCGCTGCATGCTCATGCGACTAGCACACGAGCTGCACTATGCCAGTAGCACCATGCCAGTCGCATATGTGTGTAAGCTCCACGTGAATAACACAGGTTGGTCTTCGAGCTGCATGCTAGTAGAAAGAAAAATGCTAGTCGCACCGTGCGAGATGCATATGTGTGTAACCCGCCTAAGGCCAATTAAGTTTGGCACTCTTGCAATGCTAAAGCCCAATTGATTGACCTTGGACAATATAGAGCATGTCCCCTTAACACCCACCTCTTCTTATAATCTCTCTCTAGACCAGGAGTTCATTGTTAAAATTCATTAAGGGAAACTATTTTGTGGGACAGATCAAAAGAGCTACATTTCTATCAACATTACACTTCAGCAAATATAATTATTTTACCATCATTTAATATTATGGTTAACTATGTTTCTTTTATAATACGGGAGGAATGGAATAACATTCAGGGGCGGTCCCAGCCTAAAGTTGGGGCGGAGGAAGGGGTGCTCACCGTCATGTGTTTTATTTTTTTATCTCGTGGGAGGGGGACATATAGCTAGTGCAAATTTATTTATAGTATCTAATTACAGGTCAACGAATTCCTAACCTAAAATCTAAGCTTTAGCTTTAAGCGACATCTAAATACTTGTAAAGTTTTTAATTGACAAATTTTAGGTATAAATGAATATAAACTGAAACAATACACATTTTATCAATGGTTTAATATGTAATAAGAAATACTATATATGAATTACAAGACAAATTCCAACCTCGTCTTTGAGCTCTTAGCAAACCTATTAATCACGGCATTCACATCCACATCTATGTCTCTATGAATATTTAATAGAGCTAGACCCACAAGTCGTTCCTCTCCCAAATTGTAAATTCGATTTGCGAATATAATTATAGCTCCCCAAAATTATCTATGAAAACGTATTTAGTATAAAAAGGCTTATTTTTAATATTAATTATTCAAGATTTTGGGGGAAGGGGGGTCATGACCCCCCTTGACCCACCCCCTGGGACAGCGCTTGATAACATTTCTTTCTCACATGCTTAAACAGAATAAACCTGCCTGGAACCAATTCACACTTTCCTGCAGGAAGCAACTTATCTATTGGTCCTAAATCCTATGCGTTTTTAATTTTGTTCATAAATTTGTGTGCAAGATTAAAAACTATTGTTTGGTTGCAAAATGAACATGTCTTTGAAAAATGCCTTAGTCGTTCATTTCTCTGATCCAGATAGACAATTAAAAGGTTCCTTTCTTCAGAACCATTTGCCCCAAGAATTGACAGCACAAGCTCGATTGTAAGACTAGGATATTATTAGTAAATTTGTTATAGTACATTATTCATTTATTGTTAAGTCTATAAAGTAAATTTACCTATATTTTAATCAGAATTTTAAGTCTGAAATTAATCATAAAATTATATTTTGTTTGTGGAATTTGTGTCTTATGATAATTTTTTCGGCACACCAAAATTTGAGATGTATTGACACAATAAGTGTAGGCTACGCATATGTACTTGCTGTATCAAAAACCAATGTCTGTTTCATATTAGTAATTCATTATCAAGGCCTTAGCCGGAGAGGGGGGGGTTCAAAACCCCCCGAAAACTCGAAATTTAGTAGTATAAATTAATACTAGGTTTAAAAAGTACAAATTAAATTATAAAATAGACAACACAACAGAGGATCCAACAAAATATTTTACATAATTTGTGCATTGCATGCATACAGATATTTAGATTTACTTGATTAAACTACAACGTACAATACACATGGATGCAGTAGGTTACAGCCTTACTCTCTTGTAAGCTTGATCTTATCTAAAATAAGAAAACTATGAAGGTTCAACAAAAATACTTTACTCTAACAAAACACGCAATGCATTGTATATTGAAAATACTCCTAATACGAGGGTTGGCATGCGAAGCACGCAATGCATTGTGTATTGAAAATACTCCCAATACGGGGGTTGGCATGCGAAGCACACAATGCATAGTGTATTGAAAATACTCCCAATATAGGGTTGGCGCGCAAATGCACTGTGCGTTTTTCCGCTTCTCAAGGTGTTCAGTGTCAAGCTCACATGTGCGTCCTTAGCAGTGAACGTGTTAAAAGGGTTTAAATTCAAAACCCCGGTCCTGACCTGACCCCCCGCCAAAGTTTTCCTTGCTACGGCCTTGTTCATTATTAATAGTTATTTAAGTGGATTAAGTTAATAATCAATTACACATATGTGAAATATGGTTTCAGAAATGGGATGATGTTTTTTTTAAGAAACTAAACAAAGTTTATTAGTTTGTATAAACTTAACAACCTTTAGACGTTTTAATTTTTTTTTTTTTTTGTTAAGACAACACATCTGGCTTCTAGTCACAAACATGTTTACATAAAAAACACATACAAAAACCAATACGGTAATAAATGTCACATAATAAATATAATTACTGATCACTAGGATCTCCCTAGCAGTACTGAGCCTGAACGGTTGGACAGGGTATTGTAGTTAGAATTAGCCAATTTGCATATTGTGTGGCATTAAGTCCTCTAATTCAACTAAAAGGCATTACATATGAATAGAAATACTTATGCACTATCAATTTATCTGGGCTATCTTAAACTGTCTAGCTATAATGTAAATAGAGATAGGTGTTAAGAACTGAAAATTGATATTGTTAATCAAAGACTGAGTGACATCAGCCATTCTTTTGTAACGGACGTAACAAGTAGATGATTTTTTGGTGAAAACAATTTGAAAATATATATTATAGCAAATATTTTCTTTGATTCCTCAAGGAATTAAGTTTATTTAATTACATACCAAATTTCATGTACCACAATTATTAAATATTGTACATTATACCTAATTTTAACTGGCTGTACGGACGTGACAAGAAAGACACTTGACTTCTGAGATATGTTTAGTCTTATTAAAAACTCTGTTAAGTATTCACATTTGGGATATAAAGTAATATTTTATTCTATTACTTAATATAAATATATTATAAGCTTTTCAACCATAATAATTAGTTTTTATAATTTTATTTCTATTAAATGAAAAAAAATTAATCTGTTGTAACGGACGTGACAAGTATGATGGTAGGTAGAAAAATACAACATTTCTTAGATATAATTTTTATTTATGAACTGAACTCTAATTATTAGGTTGCTACATTAATAGTTGCTTGTTTTCTTGGTTAAGTTAATTGAAAATAATGAAATAACAAAAGTTGTTTCAGTAGCACAAGTATTTGAGTTAAAACAAATTTCAGAACAGTAGTAATTTATCATTCTTTTTGTTGGTTGGATTTGGTGGAGCCCTTTAGCCTAATAGTCTCATAGATGTCCTATTGTAGTTCTTCTCTTGATTTCAAATTTTTTTAAAGAGTCACAGCACAAATAACTTATTTTATTTCAATTAGTCATATATTATTTATGTTGCCCTCAAAGAAATTGTTTTTTGTCAAATAAATAAGAAATATATAAAACTAATAAATTGTATGATCAGAGGGTTCATTAACT
The DNA here is from genome assembly GCA_018207615.1 of Philaenus spumarius. Taxonomy (NCBI): domain Eukaryota; kingdom Metazoa; phylum Arthropoda; class Insecta; order Hemiptera; family Aphrophoridae; genus Philaenus; species Philaenus spumarius. The sequence continues at coordinate 6,018 of JAGFPH010000503.1, forward strand.
CTCTGGAAGTTTCATTGGGTTACCCGAGTTTAGCTATTGCAAATGGTATTAAAAACGGCAAATTTGCAATAATAAATTGATATTAGTCATAAGATATTTTTGTCTGTTTAATATTTTTTATTAATTTAATAATACTTTTAACTGTGTATAGTTTCTATTCCACATAAGGGGCAGGCATTATGTCTCCATAGCTAGACTGCAAGGGATCTTTCTACCCCATTACCTCATCCAGGGACCTACTCTTCAATCTCTACTTCCTTTATTAACCTCTTCCCACTTACCTGTCAGCTTTTAGATCTGTTTCAGAATACAGTTTTACTTTGTATAGGTTAATGCATGAACTTGAACAATATACTTTTTGTGAACAGAACTGGTTGACTACCATTGCATGTAAAAATCAACTTACTTTAATTATTCCAACAACAAATCATCTACTCTTTTCATTCAGTTTCGAACTGGATACCTAAAACTTTGAATACTTAAATAACCTCTCAGCTCCCTCCTTGAACAATACAGTTTTCATCAGTTGGGAGAGAGGCAAGGACCTCACTGTAGCTCTATTCATGTGTATTTCTAACATTTTTCATTTTCATATGACTATAGCAAATTAAAGGTACATAATATAACTAAAACTTCAGTATATTTAAGAAAATTTTAAATCCATCAGTTGGAAAGTTACTATGGAGTGGGTGACAGTTCAATAAGTTAGGAGGTTCGTATCATGACATGTTGAAATTCATTTAAAGAAGAATTTCATTTGGTTTATTCCATGATACCAAATGGTGTATGAGGAATTTGTTTCCCGTCTCCACTTTCTATGTATAAAGGTACTGTACTCTTAAATTTTGTATCTACAGTAATTTATTATTTGAGTTTTTTTAATAATTGAGAATAATAAAAATACTATAATCAAAACCACACCGGAAGATCACTCTTTCTCATTTTATAAACTTACAAACATTTTGCTAAGGAAAATGCTACAGGAGTCTTTTTAGAGAAATTTTGAAAACGAAAGAAGAGCTATTACAGTGGCTCTTATGGTCAGACCTAAGGTTGAGAGTGGTCCAATGAGCACCGATTATTACAAATATGTATTACAACGAATTTCTCATTTGAGAACTCTTTCCGTTTTGGCCAATAACACAACGCGTTCTGCCCCACGTTGGCTGCGCCAATTCTACAACGGAACTCTCCTTTGGAGAATTCTTTGTTGGAGAATAAGTTATTTCCACCTACTGGAAGTCTTATAGGCAATCTCACTTTGTTTGGCCTAGGTGAAATAACTATGTGTCAAATATTCAGTTTGCTGAATACCCCGACAAAAAAAAAAAATTTACTTTATACTTCCAGTAATTTATTTTTGATTCTAGCTCAGTTCGAACACAAGTTAATAATTTTACTTTTTGTAAACCTCTGAAGAGTAAACACTGAAACTAACCTTGTAAATGGCTTATTTGTGCTTGCAATTATTTTATGAAATTTCACTGTATCAATTCTTAATCTATAATTCATAAACTATTTGGGTATTTGAATACTAGGTATTTTCGTAAATAATAACTTTTTCATAAAGCAAATAAAATTTTAATAACTTCTTTTTTCAAACTTTAAACATAAAATACAACTTTTGGATTTAATCTTTTTCCAATAAAACAAAATAATAAATCTCTTTTCAATTTGAATAATAATTTCTAAAGCTATAGTGCAGAACTAATCTTTTACCTAACTATATTTTATTTTAATATTTTTATACTCAATTTAATTTAATTAATAATTTAATGAAAAATTTACTTTGGATTTACGATTTAATGAATTTACTTTTATAATTAATAATACAAATATTTTCTTAATCTAACATCCTAAGTAACCCAGTATTTAAAATAAATTTATTTGAATTTAATTCAGGCAAATTACAACAGGGACTAACATATTTTACGCTTCTACCGACCTTTTCACACTTGTCCAGGCGTCGCGACGTTTGATGTGAAGTCCGCGAACGCTGTATAGTGGTGGCAGGCTACAGATGTTCTGCGTGCTGATTAAGCTGTCTCGCTGGTGAAGGTGGAGTCCTGTAGGGTTGTCTGGATGAATGATGGATGGCTTCTTAAAGAGGGATGTGGTGATGTCGTGTCTGCAATCCCGGTTCGGTTATTCCCTCGAAGTTACAATTGCATGTCCTAGTGGTCGCCTGGTGGTGTCCTGGAGTCCTGTCTGGAAGCTATACGACATGTATCAGCTGTCTTGCAGGCTATGTTCTTCCTCCAGAAAATTCCAAGTTAGGCCAACTTTGTATAGACTAAGTTGCCACTGAAGTTCTTGTAGAGTTAAGGCGGTGTCTATTGCTGCATTCCAGGTGAAAACCGCAACGACGTATCTTCTTACTTGTTATACAAATTATAAAGGTTAACGCAGAAAATACTTAGCTTCTAGCATGTTATAGTATTTTATAAAAAACAAGTAACAGCTCCTGATGCGTCTAATTACATCGCAGAATGAATAAGCATCGATGTGTCTACTTACATCGTAAAAATCTGAAGAGCCTCGAGTTTCCCCGAGCAATCGTTTATATAAGCTTTTTCGGCACTATTTCATTGCCAACTTGAGCTTTCTATCACTGTATTCCTACAATGCTTTAAAATTCGTTTTTTCAACAATTTCAAACTCCTAGTTTGGGTTATTTTTTATCCAGAATTCTATTTTAATTTTTCCATTATTTTTACATTTGATTTAGCCATTGTTTTAAGTAAGTTTTCTTTTGTTTTTGGAGTACGCCCACTTTCGTATGTTGGTAAGTCTGCTCCCCCTCCAGGTGACTCATCTCTAGCTAGCCCTTCTACCGCTTCGTTCTCTTATCTCGCTTCCCGCAGTTTAAGCTATGGAAAATCCTTTTTCTTCGTAACTCCTCCACGGTTTTCCCGATTTCCACGAGAGTGACATATTTGGATTCAGCTCGTTGTTGTCTTTACACACGAACTTGAGTGACGTTCATACGACTCTTGGTTCGCGTACACGACCCGCGCGCGTTTTTCCGCAGCGATTTTTCCCGGAAAAGTCTTAGTTTTCTGTTTCTTCCAGTTTTTCTTTTACACTTCTTATTTTCTATTGGTTCTTGTTAACTAGCCGAATTTTCACTTCGTTCCTTCTTCTGGTTGTCTCGCTATGGGGTTAGGGATTTCAACGATTTTTTACAAACTGGGGTTTTACTTTACTCCCGAAACATATTTCAAATACTGGATTATTTTTACATAACTATGTTATTTACATACTATTTACCATCTTGAGTTAATAAAAATTTAGTTTAACTTTTTATTTGGCTGTAAAGGTGCAAATTCTATCACCTTTTTCCTTTTATAAAATTTTAAGTTTTTCTTTTTAATTATAATTTATGTTTATCATTACTAAAACTTGTTTTGGTTAGAATTTAAAAAACTTTATTTTTTACCTACTTTTTTACCATTTGAACTTTGTGAATTAACATTAACTTTTTTATTTGACAAATTTCGCTAAAACTTATTTCACCTTTATTTTAGGCCTTTTTAAGAAAAGCCTAAAAAACCTTTTCTTTTTCAATTTAGAGAAATTTTGAATTTTTTCCCATACTTTGATGGCTTGTATCTTACGTAACTGAGTGATTTTATATTATCTAATCTTGCAGTAAATACACCCGCGGTTAGCGTAATGCATTTCCTGAAGATTTTTATTTTTTATTTAAATCCTGGATTTTGGCTTCCCGAAAGAATCTTTAAGTAATTTTTACAAGTTCCCATTCCTTTACGAACAGGCAGGGTCCAAGAGTTTAGTTTGGCCAGATAACGACCCGCCCGCGTTAACATGACGATTGTCGTGACCTACATTCGGCTTCAACCCGCGGCAAGTCCAGCTTATTCAAACTTATAAAATTAATTATAAATTCAAACTCAGGACCTACAACGAGTTTTGTCCGTTGTAGTATATATAGGTCTACATATGTGTTCACACTCTAACGGCCGAATTGTATTTCTGATATGGTATAAATTTAGTACACACATTGGTTTTCTGAATCGCTCGGACGAGTTCATTAGCCAAAACATCCAACAACCGGAAGCACGTTTTTTGACCGGAAATAAATTTTTTTAAGATTTGTCTTACTATAATGAAATTATTTTGAGGTTTTATCTAAAATAATAAATAGAGGATATTATTCTGCACATTTTGTTTTTTACACGACCTTCTAGCCTGTCTGGTTTCCCCAAAATCAGTCAAATCGTAAAATACCTTAAAAGTGTCCGGTTATAATCTACAATGGGGATTTTACCGTGGGGCATCTTCTAATCCGAAGGTGATGACCAGGATGCAAACTCGCAATGCGTAATAATACGAGGCAGCCAGATTGAGGTAAAGCTACCAAAGCGGAGCGCAGCAGCGCTTAAACCGTGACTGGAGGCTGAGGTGCAAACCAAATTTAATATATCTCATACACGCAGGTCTACTCTTTCGTGAGTAGACTAATTTCCCTAATAGATGGTTTAAACAATAAAAAAATGTAATTTTGTAAATTGCTCAACTCATGTCGGCAGTTTAGCTGTGTGATTGAATTATTTTTAAACCTCACTTTGATTGAACAAGTGTGCAGTATGTCTACCCACATTTTATGATCATCAAGGTGGTCAAGCACAGCGGCCCCCTCTTAGCTCTCAGTGAAAAGAAAACAATGTGTATCAATAGTCAGGTGTTTTACTTTTAAGACAATTATTCAAAAGTGAGTATTTTGTAGAAGTCAATATTTTTTAAATGATATGTACCGTTTTGTTTTAAATATTATACTTATTTAATTTTTTACAAGAGTTCAAGCATGAGCATTATTTTAACTTATAGAAGGGAGGAATGAGAGGGTGAATCTTCATCTCAAACAGATTTCTGCCAAGTTCATCCAAGGAGTTCACCTTGTTTGGTTGGTGTAATGTTTTGTGGTGATGATCCGTATGTAAAATCAGTGTTCCGATAATTAGTTTTTGTTACAAATAGCTGATAAATATTACATGTGGAGTAACAAATGAATTTCCTGTCGTCGAATTGATTCTAAGATTACACAGAATTGTTTTCAAATTTTACTACGGTAAAACAAAAAATGTATGTTGAACAGTTCTGACAATTTTGAGTTTGATAACCTAGGGAATCTTTTTTTCAAAAGGCTACGGAAAAAGAATACAATTCAGTATGATTTTCAAGTTTGACACCTTAGGGGGTGTTTTTTTTTTTTTTTTAAAGGCTACAGAAATTTGTCTCATATCTGTAACAGTATTAAGTATATTGGGTGGTGAAACCATACAATTATGGAAGAAAATCTTTGCCTTTTTAAGTACAGTAAGACCTTGATAATCCGGCATGCTCTGGGATCCGGTAATGTACCGGATTATAGAATATGCCGGATTATCGAGGTCTTCCTTTAAAATGGTTTAAACTGGAAATAAACTATAAATAAACACGTAAATTGCACGTTGAAACTACGTATCAATAACTGCGTAGAGAGATTACCGCTAACTGATGGGCCTCAGGTAGAGACGGCTCCATTCCCCTTTGTTGTTGGCTTTCATTATATGGTGGGGGTTTGCTATTTTTACTCCAGCCTGTCACAAATTCTTCGAACCCCTTTCACTTCCAAACCATGCAAAGCTGTTTTAAATCGAACAACTATTTACAAGAAATTCAATGTACGGTATCTTTTGCCAAATACGTCAATTTGTTCAAATAATCTTCATTAAGTGGAATACGTTCAGCAACGAAAGTGTTAAACGGTCCCTTTAGCCGGGTTCGTCCCTTTAAAGGTCGACGAGAGCACATTGTTTTGAATCAGTTCGATTTTTAGGAGAAATGTTGATTGAAATGTTTGTTTTGGACAAGTTTATTGAGCAGTAGATTTTTACATGCTGTTTTTGACGGATGCGGAGCCAACAGACAGTGTAGATCTGGCTTAAATCACTCAATAATTACAAAAACTACCATTTTTAATGAGTGCCAATTTTCAAGATGATGGATCGGGTCTGCCGGACTACCGAGTGCCGGATTATCGAGGTTTCTGTACCATTTATTTCATAAAGTAGTATGAGTAGTCTACTATTTTAATGACAGGAGTTAATTTTTCTACATGATCAGAACTGGAACTATTTTAGGCCAAAAATAGCCAAATTGGCTTCCCGAATTTTAAAAGTTTACCAGAGAAGGTCAAAATTTTAACGGACCCCTCTTTGCCAGGGCGTAGGGTACTGCTTTTTTTATGTACTACCTATTTCTTAACTATGTGAATTCTTGTATTTATTACTTAATTTTGTATTATGCATGTTTCAGGTTTATTTGTATTTGTACTATGAGCAAATTAATTTAACTGATTGTAACTGCACAGTTTGATGTTGTTGTTCAAAGTGTAAATAAACAAATGTAAAAAAAGAAAGAACTATAAGTCTGTGACTCATAGACAGACATTACGAAAATATAAAGTAATTGAAATAAAGAATTGTATTTAAAAAATATATTGTTTCTATTTTTTAAGCTAGGTTTCCATTTCAACAAAAGTTGTGCCCAACAATGTTGGACGCAAAGTCAAAATGGAAATACATAAATTTGACGTGGCGCAAAGTTGGGCGCATAGCAATGTTGGGGATAAAACTGTTGAGGCACAGTGTCTTGTGGCTTTGTGCCCAACACAATGGAAACAGTACTGGACACTGGCGCAATGTTGGGCGCAAAGCAGCTCATGCGCAGATCACCTTTTTTGTTGTTACCATGGCTCTACCACGGTTTAGTTATTATTTTATCAAGACTGTTGTAAGCACAGAATGGAAACAGGTCCAAGACTTGCAACATTGTCCCCAATGCAGCATTATTGGGCTCAATGCAAAGAAAGTACGTATAGGCCCATTGCGCCCAACAAAATCCCCAACATTGTTGGACGAAATGTTGAAATGGAAACCTAGCTTTACAGTACTTGGATTTGTCTGTCTTATTTGTGTTGTTTAGATTTCATTGTGAAATAATTTGTTTCTTTTTCAGCAAGCTCAGTCTGTCCAACTATTTGGAGATTATGACAAATCTTTAGGAAACTATCTGGTGGATGTAGATGGTAATGTCCTGCTAGATTGCTACACACAGATATCCACATTAGCTCTAGGCTACAGCCATCCAGATGTTTTAAAAATATTTCAAGACCCTCGTAATGTGGTATGTTCGTCTAGACTTTAAAAGCTTGATTGTAAAATATTTTCATAACTTAATGGTGATGTTTATTTAATTGGAATGTTAAAAGGTTGAATTTCAGGCTATTATAGCCTATCAGTGCGGTTTGCCTTAAAATAACATAGACAAAAAAATAGAAGAGGATATGTCTCATCTTTAAATAGAAGAAGAAAAACTATGTTATTTTGAAAATCTCTATAAGACAATAGGATTACATATTACAAATTAAACAGATTAATAGCTACAAGTTTATACTTTTTTTATTACTGATGTTTTTCGCAATTTGCTGCTGAAAATAATATTAGCACCTATCTTTTCAGAAAACATTAGTGAACAGACCTGCACTTGGTGTTTTTCCTGGTGGAGACTGGCCTAAACTGAATGATGTTCTACTCGGTGTAAGTAAAGTTGTACTACTGCCTTGTAGGCTATACATTACAGTGCCCCCCCAAAAAAAGGTCACTATTTTTTAATTAATATGCCTAACAAATGGAACACTCTACAAAGTTGACATTTTACATAGATAATTTATGTATGTTACATAGATATGTAAAAAAGTATCCTCGAGATTCATTTTTGTGTGGCCAATCAAAACAAAATGAAGGGATAACAAAATAATGGTGAGTACTTAGTTAAAATGACTTTATTTGCATAACCATTACAAGTTGTTGATTTGCAGATAACATGACAATGTGTAAAATTCAATAAATAAAAGTAAAGAAAAATAACAGTAATAAATTATTAATGATTTAAATTTGACCTTTATTCAAATTGATTTCCATCAATAACTGGCTGTGCACTGATAGCAACGAAACAAAAAAGAGTCATATGAACGCTTTTGAAAAATTGCCAAGGTATCAACAGTAGTTCTGCTTCAATCAGACTAATTAATTCCTCATCTGTTGCTATATTGCGAGAATAAACTATGTTTTTTCTTCTTTCAAAAACCTCATGAAAAAACACAGACTAGTCTGGAGATATTGGAGGCCTATCCATAAAGTCGCAACCTATCGAACTTTTGGGAAGATCTCAATCTAAAATTATGTCTGTTTACAGATCCTGCACAGTAAAATGTAGCTTCATCGATCTGATAATACAATTCCTTCATACCACTTGGCATCTACATCAAGCTTTTCAATTAACTTCAAACAAAATTCCACTCATCTGTCTTGGTCATCTTCCAACAGTCTGTGAACTTAAATGTGTTTTATAAAAATGTATTTAGTTTTTCTTGACATATCTTTAAACCGGTTACATATTAGTATCCCAGTAATATATGCAACTTTTCTAAGTGAATTTGGCCTATTTGGTGATTTCAATAAATTAGCACTTGCAAGCACTTAATTTTCTGTGTTAGAAAATCTATTATATTTCTTTGTAATTGATTCAGTTTCTAGTTGTATAGTTTTTCATTCTAGTTTGTATAGTAAAAATAGATTTTCTTGACGGAGAAACTGCTCTTGGATGGGTTTTTTAACACCTTATTCATTCATATTCATTTTCAAAAACAATTGTTCAAGATCATTTAACTTTTTCTTCAATTAAAAAATTCATTGTTTCAAGGTTAGATATCACTCCATAAACTGATTGAACGCAACTACCAAATTGTTTAATTGTCGTGTGTTTACAAAACAACAGCTGATCAAGATTTAACAGATGGCAATGCACATTTTAACTGCAGAATTTTAATTAAGAAGATTTTCATTTGTTAATCCGCCATTTTGTTAAAAAAAATAGTGACCTCTTCATAGAACACATTGTAATATGTGTGTACAGTAGTAAACTTGATGTAGTTTATTAACATTTTGTAGCAAAATGTTTAGTTTATTACTAATATTTTTGATTGGCAAAGTTTTATAGACTCAGAATATAAAATTTGAAGTAAAATACATATTGATTTTCTTTTTAGTTAAAGCACAATGGAAGATGCTTCTGTATTACATAGGCCTAATAACAGTAAATTTTAAACAAATCTACTTTCCACTTTTTGTGTATGGGAAGGTAAAAATTTAAAATTTTGTAAAAAAATGTGTGTTAAGATTCTTTTAAAACATTTATAGGTGGTGAGTGTATACCATTTGTTGGGATAGCCTTCATTGGTAATACAGAAATGTTTAGTAAACAATGCATAGGCTAGTAATGATTCATTAAAAATATTAAATCATCAATTTTGTCAGAATAGTCAAGGTAAATGTTTTCATAATTTTAACTGGTGGCAGTTGGTGACTATTTTTGGGAGCAGTCATTTATTACTCTTACTGTTAATAGCAAATATCAAATAAAACAAAAGGAAAGAAAGGTAGTAGCAAAAGGATAATAAGATATGGTGATTTATTAATTGTTTACAAATATACATATTTATGAAAACTATTAATCCTGAAACCATTTATATAAAGAAACTATTGTTGTTTACTCAATTGTTTTAGCATATCTGTCCTTTTAGGTAGCAAACAACTCTGTTGTTAAAGCTGGTAGGTACTTTCAGAAATAAAATTCTTGAAAAGAACATATAGCTAAGCCAATCTTTAACCATATTGTTTTTTTAGATATGTCTTAATTCTTCAGATTATTAAAACGTACTTCTCGGATTTAACTCTGTTGACAGGAGTCGCTATAGTAATTTGGAGAGCCTCAGATATCAGGAAATAAATGTTGAAAATAATTGCTAGTGAATGCCAGGCAATGGGAGTCGAGAAAATGACACTTTAAATATATGCCCACTTTTTTTCTCACTATCCCAGACTTGGTTTGACACAGCCACACATAGCTGACTCAACCTTAAATAAACGCATAGCTTTTTCAGTTCTTTATTACAGTGGAGTCATACAATACATATATATTCAAAAATAGATGGTTTATTACAGCAGGGAGTATTTTCTGTTACTATTGCAAGCACATATTAAAACTTTTGCCCAGATCCAAATGACAATATACCCTTTACTTTAAAGTGACTACTTATTACAATTTGTTTTATCTTAGGCATCCCTATTCCATGCTTTTGATGCCTCATGTCATACAAAATCTAGACTCTAATTTATAGAGACTACCATCTGGTTTATTTACAGTAGAAATTTTTTGATTGTGTTTAGATTAAGATTGTTTATTATGTGGTAACATTTTTGAATGCATTTTTAATTTGTTTGTATTTATTTTGTTTATGGCAATGTTTAGATTGTTGAAGAAGGTAAGCGTTTGTATAAAATGAATTTTACATTGAAAAAAACACGATGACTTTATTTAGTGTTTTAGGCAGTTTAATTATAAAGGTTTAAACAAAAGTAAATACAAATAAACCATTAAAGCTATATAAAAACAATAGTTCTGAATTTAGAAATACTACTAAATTGATGGACAAACTTATTTACTAAATGTACTTTAAGGAGTGTTACCACCAAGGGTGTAATCGTAAATTGTCCATTGTGGGAACACTCCCAAGCTTTCGGAAATAGACTTTAAGGGTCATCCGGGTGTACTTCCACAAAGCATTTTTTAAACTCAAATGCCTAAAACACCTTTTTAGTTTGATGTGAAAACAAGTAAATGAACAAATTTTGAAGTTTTCGCCCCAAAAGTTCTAGATGTTACGAAGAGTAAAAAACCATTTACAGTAAACGTTATTTATTAATCAATAATTATTATGTTTTCATAATAATCAATAATCTCATATTTTTTTGAAAAAATGTATTACTCATGTTTATAAGAACTGAGCAGAGTCTATTATATTAGTGTTATCAGGCTTTAGCACCTCGGGTTCTTGCATCGTCAGCAGTTGTATGATTTTTTAGCCATGTTTTAACTGACTCAGGATTCTGGTTTCGAATGCTTGGTCTATTTAGTTTGACAAAAAGCAGGGCTGAAACATGTGGACAGGCAGTCTTGTACCACTTTCTGTCTTTAGCGTACTACTTTCTGAAATTAGAGTCTGGTTCCGAGGAGGATGTCTCACTTTTATGTTGACTAAAAAACGACAGAAACATTATTTGCGTTTTCTTGGATACCATGGTAATTTAGCATTCAAACCCCTGAAGCTAGTCAAAATTAACAACACATATGTATTGCGGGAGTATTCATCCCCTTTTATTACCAGTAGTTGGCTTTTGGCCGCCCGCAGTGTTGCTCACCTTCTATACCAAAAGTGAAATCTCGATTCATTTAGATTCTCCATGTTTTTCATCTGGTAGCATCAGGGAGCGACAGTGGCTTGTGAAAAGCCTTATAAAAGTGTCAGAATGTAAAAATGTGTTTGTGAAATCTTCTCAAAGTCATTCTAAGTGTTAACAAAGTTTTAAATATGCCTTCATAACTCTTAATACCACTAATACCAGTTTTCAACTGGTTCATGAATACCGCAAATTAATTATTGCTTTCACCTTAAAAAGTATCATCTCACACCAGCATCAGCTGTTGAAATCTCAATCAACACTGTACTCCGAAAGTGTGACAAGTGCAGTTGAACTTAAACTAGTTTCAAAGTTTGTTAACTGTGAAATAGCTTCATATGTTTGAATAGAAACATGATTTCGTTTGGACAGTAAGTTAAATTAATGTTGCTACATCATCTTTAAGATTATCATCTCGCTCCAGCTGTTGAAATCTCAATCAACACATGTCTCCGAAAGTGTGACAAGTAAAGTTGAACTTAAACTAGTTTCAAAGTTTGTTAACTGTAATATAGCTTCCTATCTTCTGATTTCATTTAGACCATAAGTTACAATAATACAGGCTCACAAACTAATTAATATGTCTCTAATTTAAAAAAAGGCTAAAACGGAACTTTTTAACAATAATTTGTGTATTTATTTTTTTTATTGGGCGGAGCAGCTATAGCAAATCTTTGACTCTCCAGACCCAAAGGAACTCATTTCTAAATTCTTTTTTGTGACGTCACACATCTATAATTATATAAAAAAATCTAAATTTATGCCATTATAATAGTCCTGTTTTATAATGGCATTTTTTGTGCAAGTGTATTTTAATGTAATAGGGATGAATGTCTTGGCACTTGCTATGGAAATTGACCTGTTTTTGATTATTGTATTTATTGGACCAAGGTATTATAAACTATTGTAATGTATGTCATAGGCGTAACCAGGACGACCGTATGGGGGGGGGATTTCACCCTAAAACCGGCAAATCGCACGTTACGTGCGATCACTCCCGGCTAGGACAATACATTTGTAACGAGTGATTATATCGAATATTTGACCCACTAAAAATCTTCCAATCTCAAAAAGACACCATTGGAAAGGTAATGTTTCAAACTTTAATTTTTTTATTTACAATTTTTTTCTAAAAAGGAAATTCACATACGTAACCATCGTTTTAGATTTGAGTTTTCTAAAAGCAAATGACACGCGAATGAAATATGCCGAAATGACCGTTATTTAAAGTTCTATGTCCCCCCCCCCCCCTAAAGCCCAGCCAGTATTTTTTCTGAGTTTTATCTATATACTGATGGATGCATCACGCTTTCCCCTATCTAAAACTGCCATCCAATCAAAACTCTGACAAATAGTTCTAATGTTGTGGGGCGTTTTGTTGACCCTTGCAATTGGTCAGTTTTCCAACCAATAAACAGCCTTACTAATTACACGTGATATCTGTGTGATAGAAGTATATTTTTAGACATATTTTGAAATGTATGTGTAAAGAATGCTTCAAGCTAATATTTCCTGTGAACCAAATATGTTTTGCTCGAAAGGTTTGTTATCTATGAGCGTGGGAATGAGATTGACGTTCTCAAACCAAGGCTGTAATTTCAATTAACGGTTATTCCCCATACAGCTTCATATACAACTATGAACCTTTGTATACCAAACATGAGTGGGATGTTTCTATATTTCTCCTCGCTTTTGTTATTCAAATAATTCTAAGTCAAACTCTTTTATGAAAAGATAATTTACAAGTATACAGTTCAATATTTTGATTTATTCTTTACACTTTGTTATAATAATATTTCATTTTTGGGCAAAGTATATTATATTCCTAAATTACGTTTCAAACTTGGCATAGTTTTGACAGCAGTCTTGTAGTAGGAACATAAAACTGGTGTTTTCAAAATAAGAAATTTGAAATTGATAAATATTTTTATACAGTTCTATTTAGAACTAAATTACAAAACTTTTTACATTTATGAAAAAATAAAAAACAAATGTTTACTACTTTTTAAGTAGATTAAAGTAGACTTTTACCTTTCGTAACTGAACATTTTTTGCTTCTTGAGCTAATAACTATGTAAATTTTACATCTATCATTTTTTTACTAGCATATATAAATTCTTTGAACCTTTCTCTACAAAAAAACTGTGAAACACTTTTAGATTATGGTTCACTTACTATTTTTGGCGAATTTTTGAAAAAATGCTTGCAAACGCCAAAAAATCAATTTTCGTTAACATTGCCGGTTCTAGGGTTAAATTAAGATGCAAAATAACACGTTTTAGGCTTCCCAAAAGTACTTTAAAACCATATAGGTATGTCTAATTTTCCACTTCTAATTATTATTCAGGCCTACTTTAGATTTAGAATAGCAACCATGACTCCCGTGGCCAAATATTCCCGTGCGATGCCTCTAACCTCATAGGCTTGGAACACACAGCGTTTTATTTTACCGACTGTGGATTAGTTACCGTCCCCGCTCATAAAAAGCCTCATTGGGATTCATTAAACTGAAGTGTCCAGTTCATTAATCACGAAGTGTGTTATGTAATGTATTATTTCTTTTAATGTTTTATTGATATGAACAGAGAGCAGCTCTCGCTTTATTGTTATTCCATCGCCGATTGAAAAGGAAGAAAAAATTTACTTATTTTCGTTCGTCGAATCAATAAATAAAAGAAGAGAAGATTTTGGAGCATTCTACACTGTGTTTCCCTATTTGAGGAACTAGAAGAAACATTTTTCAATTATTTAAGAATGTCGGTTTAGTCATTTGACGAACTGCACACGCGTCTGAAGGATAGTATTCTACGAAAAAAATACTAAAATAAGGAAAATTGGCGTGTATTTGGTCACATTCGCCGTTGTTTCGGCGGAGAGATGAAAAATCCATCGATCGTAATGGCAGCGAGCGTCAGCGGCAAAAAATAAACAGATCGTTTATTTTTCCGACGAATGTGTATGCTCTAATACTCTCCTTCGCGCCACTTTTGATATGATGGCGACGGCAAATAATCTGTGGCGGAAAACGCCGTGTGCTTCCTTTAGAACACTATACTTTGATACACTACACTGCATCTATATAAAATAAAGTGTAAGTGCCCAATTCAACCAAAGATATTGTCAGCAATATATTGATAATTTATTGTAGCTTAACATTTGCATAGGTGTTGAAAACTAGTTAGATATTTTAATATAAACAAAGTCCGAAATATTTTTTCAATGGGGGGGGTTATAACCCCCAAAACACCCCCCCCCCCCTGGTTACGCCTATGATGTATGTTGGATTTATTGTATTATAATATGAGTGAAGGCTGTGACGCCTGCTATGCAAATTGTATATTTGTCAACAGCAGAGAAATAAATAAATAAATTGGTAATCCCCCACCAATGATTAAATATGACTGCTCCAAACACAGTATTACTGTATACACAGCATGAATGAAAATCACACTTTTCATAACCTGTTCAAACATTTTTCAATCCACTATATATATATATATATATATATATATTTTTTTTTTAAAGTTTATGAGCACCTCTTACACTAAAGGTTCTCCAAAATAGAGTTGGGGAATAAGTTTTAGTTTTAAAAAATTGTTTTGATTTCCTTAAACTCTCACAAAAAGATATTTCGCATGACAATATCTAAAATAAACGGTATCAGTTAACTGACACAAACTTTCTCCCAACTTACTGTAGTCAAAATAATATTGTTTTTAATCATTTATTTACTACTTTTTAGAACAAAACAAAAAAAATAATATTCTACCTACGTCAATCGTATAAAAAAATTATTGTCCCAGGCGGGATTCGATCGCGCGACCTTTGAATTAGTGGCCGTGCTCGCTACTGTTGTGCTACCTCGTGCGGCCGTCGCCGCGATGCTAGATTGACAACATAAACTTGTTTATTTTTTAACATTTTCCCATCATTATAAAACACCGAAGTTTTGATAAAAGCGGGTGGTGTCATTTTGTTTGGCATCTTAAGCACTATAAATACTGAAAATTTGATCAAAATCGTTAGAGCCGTTTTTGAGAAATTTGCATTTTTGTCGTTTTTTATGGGTTTTTAGGGGTAAATTACCCTTAAAAATTAAAAATTCCAAAAAATGAAAAAAACCCCTGGAGATATTAGGGTTTAGTACCTACATACCAAATTTCATGAAAATCGAACCAATAGTGTCCTCTCTGGTCGTGTATACATACTGACACACTGACAGACAGACACCACGTTAAAAACACTTTTTTGGATTCAGGGAGGACCAAAACAAAAAATTCCACTAAAAATATTTTTGGGTTCAGGGAGCACCAACACAGATAATTGCACTAAACAACTTTTTGGGGTTCTGGGAGCACCAAAACAGATAATTCAACTGAAAATTCAAATTCGAACATTTTTACGAAAACAATACTTTCTCCATATACTACGTATAGGGTGGAGAAAGTAAAAATGTTGGGTAACAAACTGTGGCCCTAAAAATTGCATTAAAATATCTTTCGAGTTTTGATTATTAGAGGTTAGAAATCATTATAATTAACTCTATTTAAATTGTTCCCTATTGTTTAGGCAAATAATAAAACAAGACATAATCTGCTGTCACAAATGCTACCATATTTGTATATTCATTTTAAGAGTGAGGGGTACCAAAACCTATCTTTGCTTATCCTGAAACCACATAACAATATATGGTCTGTACAAACTACATGTGATGGACTATCTTAGTTTATACAAACAATGCTAGTTGGGGTTTGCCCAACAATATTATTTGATAATATATTTCATACATATAAAATATAATTTGACCCATCTAAACTATGTACAATATTATATTTATTTTAATCTCACAATATTAATTTATACCTTGTTAAAATAACAGGTAAATGTTTATTATAAATTCGATGAATATAATTAAGGTGTTTTCCTTTTCTCAAAAAAGAAAATATTTTTCCAATCATTAATTTTGTTTGTGTATTTCCAGGTTGCGCCAAAGGGACTTCAACATGTGACAACCATGATGTGTGGTGCATGTTCCAATGAAAATGCATTCAAAAGTATTTTCTTTTGGTACCGAAAAAACCAAAGAGGAGAAAAAACAGAGTTTACAAAAGAAGAAATTAACTCGTGTCAGCTCAATCGACCACCAGGATCTCCAAATATATGTTTACTTTCATTCAAAGGTAAATTAACTGTAGAAGTATGAAATAAAGTGATAGAAGTATAACACACTGAAACATACTTTTTCCAAACAGTTTCTTGAAAAGTAGTATTTTTAGAGAAGAAAGTAATGCACTATTATGTTAGTTAACGTTAACAAGTCTTAAGCAAATGAATAAAACATTTATGGTTAGATGTTTAGAGTGTAACATAAAATGTAAAAACTTTAATAACAGACAACTATGAAACTTAAGGTCAAAAATAATTAATTAAAAAAAAAAATAAAAACTCAACTGTTTTTCAAAAATATTAACATGACCAACCGATATTAGACTACTTTAATTTACTTAAACCTAAGATTAAGCATATACAGTAGTACACAACAATTCAGTAAATTTGAAGGAAGTTAGTGACCTCTTACTGCTTTGTGCAAGATGTGTTGCATATTATGTACAAAATGTATTGATTGCTTCAACACTATTTACTTTTGGAATGTTTTATTTTGGCTGACAAATATATTGTGAATATAAATACCTGTAATTCGTTGCTGCTCTCAGTCCTATGTATATCTCTTTTCTCAGATGACGACTGTTTCACCTATTTGTCAGGCATTATCGAATCCGTCACAAATTCAAATAAATAATTAACACATTAATTGGCATTAATTTGCATAATGCACGTCATATAGTTGCAATTTAACATAAAACACACACATTACACTTAAAATTGAGTTTTTTATGTACATAACCCATCACACGAGTTTAAAAGTTCGATGAGGTTCTATTTATTTGTGCACTCATTCAACGCTGCGTTGGTACTAAGCGAGTTATCACTACGTAACATCTGGTTTATTTTATACTATATTTACAAGGCAACCGTATCAGACTCATCCGCGCTACTGAATGAGAAAATACATTTCCAATCAAATAATGTCTTTGATATAATTCTTAGAAATGACCCCCACCATCAAAAATAAATGGCGGAAACGGAAGAAGATACCCTGAGGTATCTATCAACAACACATTTTCCAGGATCTGCTGAAACTGTTACATTGCGGAAAGAAAACATCCCGGATGTGACAGGGAAGTTTGACTGGGAAATGGCAAAGAAAATAATAACTGGTAACAGGGTCAAATGGGCAATAAAGTCCTTTGACCCTTTTAAAAGTGCAGGACCAGATGGAATATTCCCAGCTCTTCTACAGAGGGGCGGAGATAAGCTGGTGCCATGGCTAATAAAAGTATTCAGGGCATCTCTTGCTCTAGGACACATACCTAGGTCATGGAGATTAGCGAAAGTAGTTTACATCCCTAAACCAGGGAAAGGAACTTACAACAACCCAAAAGACTTTCGACTTATTAGTTTAACATCATTCCTATTCAAAATGTTTGAAAGACTGATAGACAGATACATAAGGGATGGAGCAGTGGCTGCAAATCCTTTTCATAAAAAGCAACATGCATACATTGCAGGCAAATCTGTTGAAACAGATCTCCACCAACTGGTAGCCAGGGTGAAAAAGGTGCTGGAGCAGAAAGAACTTGCGATGGGAGTTTTTGTGGTAATACCTCCTTCAGATCCATGACAGACGCATTAATCAAGCGGGGGGTAGAGCACACTATCACCCGCTGGATAAAAGCTTACCTTGAAAATAGAATGGCGATCTCACAACTAAACAGTAGTGAAATTAGAATTGAGGTTGCGCATGGATGCCCCCAAGGGGGAGTTCTTTCACCCCTCTTATGGTCTATGGTTGTGGATGATCTGCTTGTGGGACTAAATGAGAGAGGAGTTTATACCCAAGGTTATGCGGACGACATATGCATTCTGGGCATAGGTAAATTCCCAGGGACTGTATCTGACATCGTCCAAAGCTCACTCCAATGGTTGGAACGCTGGTGTGAGAGAATGGGTCTAACTGTAAACCCAGGGAAATTCTAGAATGTCCCAGCGAATCTGGGACATTCTAGAATAAAAACTTTGGTTGTTAGAGACAGGACATTGGACATGATCTCAGACCACATGAAAGTACAATACTCCTTCCAAAAGCCATTCAGGGTGGTAATAGCCAGTCGAGAGGAACGGTTGGATGGAAAGAGACCCCTCCCGAAGTTCGAGTTTGAATGGTATACTGACGGCTCAAAAACTAAAGGTAAGTCTGGAGCAGGAATATGTGGTGGGGATCCAATGCAGGAATGTGTCCTTCCTATGGGGATCTACCCAACAGTATTTCAAACAGAGGTAGTTGCTTTATTAGAATGTGCCAGGAGAACATCAGACTCAGACACATCAATAAAGAAATCTGTATTTATTCAGACAGCCAGGCGGCTTTGAAAGCTCTGAGCTCATTTGAGTTCAGGTCTAAGCTGGTCTGGGAATGCGTCAAATCCATAATTCATCTAGCAGGTCTCAACAGAGTCACACTCTGCTGGGTTCCAGGGCACGTTTGAATAGATGGGAACGAGTGTGCAGACAAGCTGGCAAACAAGGCATCAGCGTCTGAATTCATAGGACCTGAACCGTTCTGTGGAATAGCAAAGGCAACAGCCATGCAGGCTGTAGCTGAATGGGCAAAACTAGAACATGGAACAAGGTGGAAGGGCATCACAGGTTTGAGGATGAGCGAGCTTTCACTTTCAGGTCCATCTAGGCAGACTGCATCTGACATCCTAACATTGAGCAGGTGTAGTATAAAGAAGGTAGTAGCCCTAATTACAGGACACGGCCATCTTAGGAAACATATGCTAAGGATGGGCATATTCACCGGAGATCCTAAATGCAGAAAGTGTGGTCTGCAGGAGGAAACTGCTGAACACCTGATTTTTGAGTGTGAGATACTTGAACAGGTAAGTTACGAAATCTTTGGGAAACTGACCAAAGGCCAAACCATCCCCCAGGAGAACATTGTCAAAAGGATCTCTAGGTTCATCGAACTTATAGATCTTGACAAGGACAACTAGGGGTCTTCACATCCTTAAGGTGGGAGCGCAAAAAGCCCATGAGGCTGAAGTGCATTAGGTGTTTGGACCGCCCACATATGAATGAATGAATGAACCCAGGGAAAACAGATCTCATTCTCTTTCCTAGGAAACGTCGGAAGGATGGTCTGTACAGTCTACTGGGACAAAGACTTACATGCTCCAAAACAACAAAATACTTAGGTGTCACCCTAGACAGAAGCTGGTCTAGGGTGAACACATAAGAAGAAAGGCAGCGTTTGGGCATGTAGGAGAGCAATTGGAACCTCATGGGGGCTTCGGCCCCAGATGATGACCTGACTCTATGTTACTATAATAAGACCGACTCTAACTTTTGCCTCTATAGTCTGGTGGCCCGCTACCAGGAAGGAATGGGCAAAAAAATAACTTAATAAAGTACAGCGGATGGCCTGCCTTGGAATCACATGGGCCATAAGAACTACCCCCACAGCGGCCATGGAAATCTTGTTGGACCTCCCACCTCTGGGGGAGGCTAGTAAGGCCGCAGTTAGATTGAACACAGGAGGGAGTTGGTCAACATCTCTTGCAAGAAATGGACACGGTGAGTGTCTGAACAAGATACTGGAGTGGGATCCGATGCTGCAAGCCGGTACGGACTACATGACTCCTAAGTATAATTTCAATAGCAAATTAGAGGCTGTTTTTCCGGCTCAGGAAGAGTGGCTACGGAAACAAGTAGATCTTGGAAATGGACAAATCTGGTTCACGGACAGATCAAAAACAGACAAAGGTACGGGAGCCGGAATGTTCATGCATAAAGGACCGTACACCCAGGGAAGATACTCAATGTCGCTGGGACTATACTCTACGGTCTTCCAAACGGAGGTATACGCAATACTTGCATGCGTAAAACGAATACTGGAATCAGGAAGCATGAGCACAGTTGTTGCGATATGTTCTGATAGTCAGGTGGCTATAAAGGCCGTTATAGCTACAAGATACAAGAACAACATCAAAACTGATCTGGGAATGCCAATTACTGCTGGATCAGTTGTCAAGCAGTAGGCAAGTAAGACTTGTTTGGGTCCCTGGACATGAAGGAGTGGAAGGGAATGAAATAGCACATAAACTGGCTAAGAGAGGAGCAGAAACTTCACCGATGGGCCCAGAACCAATGATAGGAATATCAAGAGGTTATGGGAAAGAAAGCGTAAGAAAAAATGTTCAATCAGGACACTTGCGTGGATGGAGAGAGACGGTAAGAGGACAGATACAGGCACACGACTTCATTGAAGGCCTGGATGGACACCTAAGCCTGGTGGGTCTTGGCAGGCCGGAAGTGAGGTTGTTGGTTGGTCTACTGACGGGACACAACTCTCTAAAGGGGCACCACCACCTAATGGGGCTGGAGAACAACCCATTATGTCGAAGGTGTGGAGAGAAGGAGGAAACTTCTTTCCACGTTCTATGCGAATGTGATGCCCTCGCATCAATGAGGCAGAAATATCTGGTACAAGGATACCCTGACACCAGTTATATACTAGAGGAAGGCCCCCATGGACTCCTTCGTTTTGCAAAAAGGGCGGGTTTGATGTGAACTGCTGCCTGGACATGGGGCACAGAGGACCTCATGGTTTAGGTGCAGTGGGTCCCGATGGTGGATCACACAAATCCCCTAATAATAATAATAATCAAATATAGATCTAGCCATAGCCAATTTTTATAAATGTTAAACGATCAACAACCGGGTTAAAATCATAAAAATAAGAAGCCAATGAACAGAGAAAAACAAAATGTATTTCCACTGAGAATAGTAACATTCTTCCTAAAATGTTAAGCAACATCTCTCATTTATCTTCTCTTATTAAACAAGCAATTCTTGTATATTTGTTTATAAATTTATTTCGGATATCTCGCAAACGGCTTTAACGATTTTGATGAAATTTTGCATATAGAGGTTTTTTGACATCAGGAATCGAATGCGCTAGGTCTTATGTCTGCAAAAATGCGTATAAAATATAAACTCTGAACTTCTTTTATATACCACCTTTAAAGTCACTAAGTATAGGCGAATAGATACATTATAGATATTTTATCTTATTAAACGATCAATTTTTGTATATTTGTTTATAAATTTATTTCTAGGATCTCGCTAACGGCAGGGGTGGATACAGGATTTCATTTTGGGAGGGGTCATAAGAAGTCGAAAACAATATTACCAAGAATTTAACAACAACGGGTCTGGGGAATTAAAAAATATGTATAAACTCTATGGAATAGTTTTTTAATGCATTTCTAGGCCATAAATATTTTCTTGGAAGAGCAAGAGTTTCTTGCAGATTAAAGAATAAAATAAACCATAATTATTATTGAAGAGTTAACAGGAACGGTACTGCAATCATAACTCCACAACACGATCATTAAATCCACTTTGTTTTACTAAATTTAAAACAACGTAACACAAGCGCTCACTTATTGAAGTCATACAACTCGATACAGCGGCGCGCTCCGTTAACAATTTTAGCTCAATTAATAGAGATTATTTATGAATTTCAGCAAGCTAAATCCACAGTGGCTTTAAGGGTGGTACGTAGGTGTATAACATACAAAAATTATCAGGCAAGGAAATTTTTGCACATTTTTTATAAATAAAAATAACAATTAATTTGGACTTTTTGGGTTGTTCGTTGATATTATACAAATTTATGCAAGTATCCCAATACTTCCAACGAAACATTTGTATAGAATTAAAAAACCAACAAAATGGTTTTTGAAATCCTCAATCGGACCATTTCTCACCGAGAAAAGTCGGAAAACGCTTATAAATTACTAATTTTCAAAAGTTCATATCTTTGTTAATTTATAATATTTAGGGAAGATCTTTTGGAAAATTATTGTTTAGTTTGTGTAGGCCTACTTCAGACAGTCAAAAGATGAAATTTGTCGCATTTATAGTTTTTGCACAATTAATTGCAGTATAAACAATTAATTTAGGCCATTATCTTGCATAATGAGGAGAAGAAGAGAACGGCAGGCTGCGTGCATCAGGCTGCTGTTTCCGTCACTACCGCCTTCTGGCAAATTTACCATCGGCGTCGGCCGCAAATTTACGCGTTTCGCACTATGTTCTGAACCATTTTTATTATACTTTATCAACCTTATTAAAAAATCGCAGTTATACGAATTGTAGATTCTAAGGTCTACTTTCAGAATCTGTTTGGTAAATTTAAAACGGGCCACTCAGATTATAATTGTTATACAGATAATGGGCCTACATTTTTTATACTGCAATTGTGCAAAAACTATTAGTGCAACAAATTTCATCTTCTTCCTGTTTGGAGAACACATGATAAACAATCATTTTCTGGAAATCTGCCCTTAATAATGTAAATTAACAAAGATATGAACTTTTAAAAAATTTTAGTTTTTAAGCGTTTTTCCGACTTTTCTCATTGAAAAATGGTCGAATCAAGGTATATAAGAAACAATTTGTGGTTTTTTTTTTAAGTACCATGATCCATTCATCATTTTTTATAATATTAAAGAAAAAACAAAAATGTCCTAATTTATTGTAATTTTTGTTTATACAAAATGTGCAAAAGCTCCTTGCCTGATAGTTTTTGTTTTTTAGATACCCTTGTGCTACCCTTAAAGTCACTGTTGATGCAGCTTGCTGTTAAATTCAATAACAAAATCAGAATACTTTTTGGTCTATTGGCTGGGCTAAATGCGCTAAGATAATCGGCGCAATGGTACATATTTTACAGGCAAGACCTATAGCTGCAGCCCATGAACAGTAAATCAGGTTTTCTTTATATCAAACGAAAATATAGAACTTACACTAAAATTCATATAAACATCAATGTACAAGTATATCGATTTGTACTAGATACATCGATTACAAAATATGCTTGCTCATTGGTTGAAAAACTGTTAAATCTTAAGGGTTTACAGAAAACTTCATAATATCTAAAAATTTATAAGAGTGACGAATGATTGGAAGATAATGTTAGAAAGTTCAAATCTTGAAAAATCCAAAGGTGACCTTATATTATTTTCAAAAGAAGTCTGTCTATCGATTATGAGCCTTAGATAAGTGAAAAGTTTTGTGTCTTTTCTTTTTGTTTCTCGCGCTGAGTCATCTTTTTAGACAACTACAATTATTACAAACGATGATTACATAATATGTAAATATACGTCTTAGAACAAATTAATAAATACAAAAATGAATGTTTAAAACATTTCCTTTACAATCGTTTTTGTTTTATTGACATTGGATGATTTATAGTGGGTGAAATAGTCAATACAATCAGACGATACAATAATGCTGCCTGCCCCTTGCTCGGCGGGCTGAGACGATACTATAGTGTTATTTGGCGCTTGTAGGGTTAAATCAAACGTATAAATCAAGTCTTAAAAAATGTTTTTGGGGGGGTCATGACCCCCATGACCCTCCCCCTGTATCCGCGCCTGGCTAACGGCTCTAACGACTTTCATGAAAATTTGCATATAGGGGTTTTTTGACATTAGGAATCGAAAGCGCTATGTCTTTATGTCTGCAAAAATGTGCATAAACTCGGAAAAATGCGCATAAAATTTAAACTCTGAACTTTCTTTGAAGTCACTTAGTATAGGTGAATAGAAAATATACAAGAATTGCTCGTTTAATAAGATAAGATTTAACAAACATAAATCATTAACAATGTATCAGGTGGTACAATTTTCAACTTATTTCTTTATTCAAACACCAAACGTAACTAAAAAATTATTTTTGAGCTGTTATTAACCGTTCTGAAAATCTTTTCACCAGTTTCTACATTCTTTGCATTTCTATATAGGTAATATAAATTATCTAATGATATAATTATTGTTTGTTATTTTTAAAATACATAAACAATATCATTAATGGCCTATTCGTTGGATAGGTACATAACCTACATGTACCTATAGAGGTTTTTGGACGTCAGGATTCGAATGCGCTTTTATATCTGCAAAAAAATTCTAATAAAATGTTAGAATTAATTACACTCATGTTTTTTATTTTATTTAAATAAACAGTTCATATAAGATCGAAAAATATTCATATTTATTCAATATGCGATTCGTATTTACATACATTTTCCTAAAAAATACAGTTAGAAAAAAATACTGTGCGATGCTCAGTTGCCCAGGTACTATTTAATTAAATATAACTACGGAATTCTGCACCATCTTATAAAAAAATACTTTACAGCAGAGTTTATACCCGGGTATATAGAATAAATTGTAATGACTGTAATAAATACTAACTGGGAGGCCACTCTTAAAATGTTTTAAAGAACATATAAAGAAAAACGTACGGTGTACAGCAACAAATCTAATTACGCTCACCAGCTTATAGTCAACACATTTTGAAACGAATTTCATGTAGGCAAATCCATAACCACTATAGAAGGATTCATGACTCAAGATTTATTAGGCATTTAAAAACAATAAAAATGAACTGGTAAATGACCACTTACAATTCCAATCAATATGATTCGTCAATAAGGATCCTGAAAAAGAAAGTTTATTTTACACTTAACACATAATCGCTAATGTTAAGTTTAGACAAGTTGGTTGACCGCTTGATAGTGTAGATGTCTACTTAGTTGTGTGTTATGTGATTGTATATGTGTTTTGTGTTGTGCAGTGTAATGTAAAGATTTCCTTACTGTGTAATTAATTATATTTGAACGTGTAATGATAAAACCTACGTTTCCAAATGTGTTATAACTAACGCAGAATGATGGATTCAAGGTAAATTTAGTTTAAGAAAATGTTTTTGCACTTGGTTAAGTTTATTATTTGTCTTTTACTTCAATTTTTCAGGTGCATTTCACGGACGTACATTGGGAACACTCTCTACTACACATTCTAAAGTCCTGTATAAAATTGATTCTCCTGCTTTTGAGTGGCCAATGGCTGACTTTCCACTCTATAAATACCCTTTAGAAGAACATGCTGAAGAAAATAAAGCAGAAGATGAAAAATGTTTGGCACAGGTGAGTATCTCAACACTAAACACAGTTAAACATGTAACACCATTATCAAAATAAATAGGCCTATTTTATTAGATTTTTATCATACACATCGTTTTTATAGCAATATTTTAATTTTTAATTTTAATTCCTAGAATTACTCAAATACAATCATATTAAAATGTGAGAATTAAATGAAAATAATATAAAGAATGAACTCCAGAGACTAAAAAGAAAACCTGTTACAAAGAATATACAATGTATTATTTCTAAATAAAATGCTTAATGATTTAGAAACATATTTTTAGGCCAACAAATTAATGAACCAAGTTTTTCCATTGTTCTATAAGCATATTATAAAATGAGTCAATGTCACTCGCTAACAAAATACTCACGGAAGCAAGTTGTACTTTAAAGTTTCACTCGGAACACAGCCTAGAATTTTCTTCCACTCACTCACAATCGACTCACTCTTGGATTTTACTTGAAAAGCCAATTTTATAAAGTATAATAAAGTGGGGAAAATATAACAGCAACATCATCTATTTTGAATTAACTATCTCTAAAGGCGGCAGCACACCGGATCAAACAAAGCGCTTTCCGACAAAATGATGCGATCGAGTTATCATTGGTTTAAATGGGACACATGCACACCGCATAGGATGTGACATCAGACGCCTCAAGGCGTTTTTTCCTTGACTGGCGAAAGTCGCCTTAATTTCGTCTTCCGTTAAAACACGTTCAAACAACTGGCTCCGCGCATTGGTACAACACTCAATTCTCCCTGCTCCTGTCATCTGTTGTATTGTATGGTACTGAGCAAAGCCCTATGTTGTGTTTTTATCTAACATTGCTGAAAGTACTGAGGAATACTCAATTTAAAATTGTGTTGTTGATGTTAATGTTGATTAATTAATTGTGTCACACAGCCATAATATTCAGTTAAATAAAATGAATTTAAAAATTAATAATGTTGCTATTTATTTATTAATGTTGGACATGTGTTATTTTATTTAATGTTAGGTTTGCTTTTTGTTATTTGTGTTTCGTGTTTCTTGTGACTTGACAATGGAAGCATAGAGTAAGCTTCCGAAACCGGTCATCGCTAATTAAAGGACACAGAACTGTTGACGGTACGTAAGGTATGTAATCTAGCTTAATACTAATTACAGTTCAGGAGGCAAACAATCATGTATAAAAAAGTTGCTATTTCGTAATACACTTCTCTGTACTGGCTTAAACAATCCGCACAAACTTTCGGACAGTACACAGGTGACTCTCCCTTGGCAATGACGTGTCGTGTCGCGTGGGTGCCGCACACCTGATCGTGCAAAACAAAACGTTTTCTCTTAGGGCGTTTTTGCTTCAGACACGTGTTTGATTCAGTGTGCGGCCAGTAAATTAACTTTTTTACTGAATTTAATAAAATGTTGTTTATAAAACTGACTCTAGAGCACTTATGGTTCTATGATCAGGAAATGACTTGAAATGACAATAGTAATTACTATTAATTTCTCAAGAGCTGGAATGTTGGTTGATTTTTTATACAATTTAATATTTTACAGATTCTACACCAACATTCTTAAGTTATCATTCTTGTATTGTTTTTAACAAACATTCTTGTTATTTGATTATGTAATCATTAGTGAATACAGTATAGTTCACATTCCTTAGGACACTGCATGTGAATAATTATTTTTCTAAACATATGGTTTGAATTCAAGTTTTAGCTAAACAGTATCAGCTTTAAAAATTTTAAGATAGAATTTTCAGCTTAATGGGTTCATAAAAGCTGTATTAAATTTTTAATTATTTTTAAACATACCTTATTGTTTTCTTTTACAAGAAAGTAAAATATTTATAATTATAATGTATTTAAAATTATTAAGGTTACAGAAATATAATTTTGGTCACAGGTATCAGATACAATTTCAAATTACAACAAACAAGGAAAACGTGTTGCTGGAATCGTTGTGGAACCAATACAATCTGAAGGTGGAGACAATCATGCTTCTCCAGAGTTTTTTCAAAAGTTGCAAAAAATTGCTAAGAAGGTAAGCGTACAAAGAGTTGAATTTTCTGTGAGTACAAACCAAATATAGTAATTTAATCAACAAAATGTACTTATTTCATTTAAATTGGTTAATATAAATATTGGTACAGTATTAATATATTGTAATAGTATTTAATAAACTATTGCATCGAAAACAGTGTTTACTCTTGAATACAGAGATGACTATACTTTTGAATGATTCTTTTACCAAAATATTCAAAAATAAACAAATTTGTATGTCCTATTTAAAAATGAATTTATAACTATCAGGCCTCAATGATGGTTTAAGTTGCAAACTTTTCAGTGTAAACAAATCCAATTCATTGATCAGGAAACCATTCAGTGCAAGACAAGTGCAGCAAACAGAAGTATTCTAATGTATCACATTTTCCTCTTCAATTTGGTGGAACACAACAGGTCTAATAATTATGTCTTTGTAAACATTGCCTGTAATTGGTTGCTCTGTCAAAGTATACTGCTCTACAATACGATTATGCATCGGTCCACACCAGATTTTTATTTTCGGTGAATGTTGAACCTATTCAAAACTAAAACCGCAATTATGACAATTAATACAACCATTTACAATTTTTAAATTTTAAGTTTAAAAAATAATATTTAGAAAGAGTGGGTCACAAAAAATGGAAACCCTAATTCAATAGCAACCTATTCTGTAGTATACATTTTTGATTTCCAGTATGAAGCAGCACTATTAATTGATGAGGTACAAACTGGAGGAGGACCTACAGGCAAGTTCTGGTGCCACGAGCATTTCAACTTGGATGGTCCGCCTGATATTGTCACTTTCAGTAAAAAGATGACCACTGGTGGATATTACATGAAAAAAGAACTTGTGTGAGTTTTTTAATCATGGGACCAATTTTTGAAGGCCTAGTTTTAAATGTTTTCTTTTTTAATTCGCCTTTGTAATATACAAGGAAACACTGACTTAGAGGGTAGTAGAATAATATATACATGCAAATAATGTATTTTTGTACTGTTTTTCTGAGAGTTAGATGTGGAAGATTAAATGGCTGATATTAAAATAATAAGTCATTTCATCCAGATCTTTGTTTATAGTGCATTAAATACTATCTAAGTACAATTTCTACTAAAATTTCACAATTTACAGGATTTTTTTGTCACTTCAATCAAAATGATTTTAATGGGGTAGCACCCCTATACAACAAAAATAAATTGCACTAAATCCCTACAAACTATAAATCTAAAATTATTTAATAGGCCTATTATTATTAATTGTTATTAATTAATTGTTATTAATTGTATTATTAATTAGTTGCAATTTGATTACTTAATTAAAAGGGACGAAATGGGATAACCACCCTTAAAATTAAATCAAGCAATAGCGAAGCATTGCCAGGACCACGAGTTAGATATATATACAGTCGGATTTATTCACACATCTTAAATTTAACTTCATCAATAATATTCACAAAATGTTTTTATAAAAGTTATTATCAGCTTCTTAACTAATGATGTAGCCTACCTACTACGCACATGATTCTACTGGCATAGCACAATCATATTTATTTAAGCCTTGATATAAACTAGGCCTATATACCTAGAGTTTCTAGGCCTGGGTACTAGGTCTATATACCTGGAGTTTCAACTTTGTCATCCATACAATCGCATAATTTGCTTGGATCGAAAGAAGATGTTAATGCACTTTTATTTCTTATCAAGAGCTGTTTGAATTGTTTCAAAATTTGTAATAATAACATCTATGGTGCTCTTACACTTTAAAAACCCATACTGAATTTCCAAAACAATATTATTTTTATTTAAATGTGCTAAGAGTTGATTCATAAACAATTTTTCAAAAATTTTAGGAAAAAAGTAAGAATAGAAATAATTTTACTATAATTCCGTACATCCTCAATAACATTTTTTGAAAATTGGTTTAGGAAAATTGCTTCTGAGAGTGATCAATTATTATTAACTTTTGTTAAGGTTTCAAGAATTCTTCACAAAGTTGTTTTTCTAGCTGTGTGCTATCTCGTTATATTCTGAAGAAGATTTATTTTTAAGATTTCTTATAATTTGGTGGCTTTTTTATATATGATTGGATTTAATATCATGGTGGACTAATTGGGGAATTAAGCTCAATCAGGTATGCAATCAGAATACCGCATAATCTCTTTATTAAAAAATAAATTAAACATATGCAAACTCTATCTTTCACAACATTACCACTTGACTTCAAGGTAATAATGTCCTGTGTGATTTGTAAAATTGTTTGAGTAAGCTTTCTTGGTTAATTATGTCCCCATACTGAGTTCCAATCAATATGTTTGTTTACATTTAAAGATTTTGCATCTTTAATAACTTTCTTATATGTTAGATAGTCTATATACTCAGGTATTGAAAACTGTAATAAATACAATTTATTACACTACCAATAGCATAATTAAATCATTAATTCATGAGCTTTACTCAGAGAGTAATAGTCACCACCTGACACTATTTAGTAAACTTGATACAATTAAAGGTATATTGAATCCGAACGTTGGTATAGAAAACAAAATTTATACTATACTATTTTTTAGAAGAGGTAAGTATGTTCAACAAATGTATCTGTGTATTAGATGAATTAATTATTTTTCTTGTTCTTTTATGTTTGTAGACCTTCTCAGCCTTTTAGAATATTCAACACATGGATGGGAGATCCAAGCAAATTACTCATATTGGAGGCAATACTAGGAGTAGTCAAGCGTGACAATCTACTTTCTGTTGTTGAACAATCAGGAAAAGTTCTGATAGCTGGATTGTTACAACTGGAGAAAGAATTTCCTGCATTATTAAACTCTTCTCGAGGACGAGGCACTTTTGTGGCAGTCAATGCAGCTGATACTAAACTTAGAGACGGATTAATTAAAGCATTGAAAAAAAAAGGTTGCAGATTCACACACTAAATAAATTACCTGTTTAGTCGGGGTAGTGTGGGTGGTCGGGCAAAGGATGTAGGTGTCCTTCTTAGTTGAAAATATAATTCTTATCTCAATGATATATAAATCACATTACTTGGAACTAAAATTGATTAAATGATGTTACTAAATTACTGAGACAAATATAATTATTATAAGAAAAAAATCACTCACTGTGAAAATGATCAAGAGATATATAACAAAATTGGTAGGCAAGTCTTTTCAATACAGAAATTTCTTTAAGTTTTCATTTCAATCAAACATGAACAATGATACACAAATAGTTATCACGGCTAACAAAATTTATTCTAATTTTCTCCAATGCAGAGATATTGTTGACATAGATTAATGACCGAGAGGGGCAGGGCGATGGTTACTATCAGACCAGATCTGACTAATGTGTATACTTCTACTAAATTAAACATAGATTATGTAGAACATTTTCTAATTTCTATAAAAATGCTAAAAATTGCCACTTTAAAAATAATTGTACATAACATTGAATTAAATTTAATGACATACCGTACTAATTTATATGTTACGTATCTTATTTGACCTATATGTATTTTCAAAGACTGTTCTAGTGCAATAAGTTAATTTAAATTGGATACCGGTACTCAGTAGGTATTATGAATAAACTTATAGAATATTATTTATTTAGTGTAGGATTTATAGTTAGTTGATTTTTACTAGAACTGTTTTTTCTTAATGGCCTTACTTTAAAATTATTTGAACAATAGTGGTTCTGTTTTTCCTTCAATTATTTAGTAACGTTATTTTAATATGATTACATACAAACCATAAAAGCTTCACAAAAAAGTCAGCCAGCTCTGGCGTGAAATAAAAATTGAATATATGGATATGGCCAATAGTGTAAACTCAGGGCAGATCTAGGATTGAGCAAAGGGGGGGCCAAATACCACCGAGGTGCTCTCCCCCCCAGAAAAGTTTAGTAAAAATCGCCTCTAAAAATGTAATTTTAATGCACTTTGAGACTATCAAAATCATAACAAAGCTATTACGAAAAATTGTTTAAATCATGTTTTAATATGTTATTGCAGATACTGTACAGACTAAATTTAGCTACAACTAATATTTTCAAAAAGGTCTGAATCATATAAGAAAGGAAAGTAAGTAATAATGTAATTACACTAATGCTTCATCTTCATTTGTGCCTGAACGTAATAGTGCCCCAAAACGTTAAGGAGCAAAAAACACGAAAGCACTTTCAAATAAAAATCCTACTGACTTATTTCTTTGTGCTTAGTCAGAAATAATTGGGGTTCATTGCACTTTATAATTATTAACACATAAATCTATTTAAAAACCTCCGTTACACAATAAGTTACTGTTTTTCAGCTAGTACCTACCTAAAAGGGTTTATTAATTTTAAACAAAAGAATGTAAATACAGCAATGTTATTTATTTATTTAAAAAAAAACACAAACATAAAAATATGTTCCTTATTTAAAGTTTTTAAATGTTAAACTTTAAAAAAAGGACAAACTTAAGTGAAAGTGTTACGTTAGGATTGGCAGAAAATTGTACTAAAACTTATTTCATGGATCCCAGCAGATATAATTTGTATAATAACTTTTTAAATGTTCATCACACTCCCAATTTTCAATTACCATGTCTAGATTTTTTTGACAAAACACATTTATAACATTTTCAACATTAATTTCTGTCTTTTAAGAACTGTTTTCGGGAATCCCCCACTGTGCTCCTCCCAACGTTTTAAAACTGAGACTTCAAGTCAGAAGTCAGGAATGTAATGCCTCTAGCAGCTGATAGCTCCAATATAATGGTTAATTTATTACAATGAAGACTAAAACCTCCTTTTGTAATACCGGTACCTAACAGTTATTAATTTTATTGTTTAACTTATACGGTAAAATAAAAAATAACAAAACCCGTCCATTTGAAGTAATGTAGGCCAAATTACCGCTCAAAAATGAATTAATTTTCAGTTTTTCTAAAATTGCTTTATATAATATATATATAACTATTATATATTATAATAGTTAGACCTCGCGTCCCAACCCCGCCTCAAATGGCTGCTTCGCTTCGCTCGCAGTTGGAAAACTTGCTAAAGACTCTCGCTAATCTTTAGCACCTTTATACCTGGGTGACCGAGCATCGCTCAGTATTTTTAACATCTGGATTGGGTCTACAATGTATCTATTCGAATACTTAGTAAAAAGAAGTTGTATCTATTTACCTTCTAAGTAACTTGAAAGGTGGTATAAAAAGAAGTTCAGAGGTTAAATTTTATGCACGTTTTTCTCTTATACTGGCGTTTGTTCCTGATATAACAACACTCATCTGGTTTTTTGACAATATCAGAAGGATAGACAAATTCTATCAACTCAGACAACGTATTTACAAAAGTGATGCCATTGGCAATTTTTCTGAAAGTTTCTCGCCGAGAGTTTTAATTCAAGTATGAGGTTGAGGAGGGTACCATTACGGGAAGTTCCTCATAGTTCATGTCAGTGAATGAATCAGTGAACCCGCCTAGCTTTATATAAGTAGAAAGGCATGAGGCTGAGCCTCCCTTCTCGGATGAATAATGGCTAAATGGATGTTTGGATCTTGATTCTGATGGAAAATCAGTTTGAAACTTAATTTTCTACAACTTTTGTATTTAACTTTATCCATCCATAAGGAATAACAGTTCAGTTAAATTATAAAAATCAGCTGTTTTATTTGGCAGCTGACTCAAATTCATTAAACATCATCTCCATAAGATTAACATGGGAAATTTGATGGCTTGTGAGCCGGAGCTCCTTCTTGGGTGAATAGCGGCTAAACGGATGATCGGATCTTAAATTAGTCGGGAAATTTTTCGTTTGAAATTTCATTTTCTACAACTTTTGTATTTAACATTTTTTGCTATCTGTTGCCGTTTTCTTACAAAATGTGCTCAGTGGAAAAAATTTAACTTTTCCCGCCCAAAAAGTGGCTTCAAAACTCAAAAATTTTAACTTCTGGAAATTTGTCTGTAGGTATCTCGTCGAGAGCTTTAATTCAAGTATGAGATCGAGGGGGCTAAGATTACGGTAAGTGCCTCATAGTTCATGTCAGTGAATGAATAAGTGAACCCGCCTAGCTTTATATAAGTAGAAAGACATTGGGCGGAGCCTCCCTTCTCGGATGAATGGTGGCTAAGTGGATCTTTGGATCTTGATTCTGACGGAAAGTCGTTAGTTTGAAATTTAATTTTCTACAACTTTTGTATTTAACATTTTTTGCTATCTCTTACCGTTTTCTTACAAAACGCACTCAAAGTGGAAAAATGAAAAAATTTTAAAATCATCAAAGGAGCTTCCAAAATTATAAAATGTTAACTTCTGACAATTATTCTGAAAGTTTCGTGTCGAGAGCTTTAATTCAAGTATTAGGTTGAAGGGGTTACGATTACGACAAATGCCTCATATTTCATGTCAATGAATCAGTGAACCCGTCTAGCTTTATATAAAAGTAGAGTTATTTAATTTTTTTTGCCGTGAGCCTGTTTTATCTAGTGTAAGTTTAGGGGCCCAAGGGGGGAGGGGGGCTTAAGCCCGTTAGCCCAAATGGTAGATCTACCACAGTGTAAACTTGTATGAAAGTAATAAAAGTCGCAAGGGATAAAATCCTGAATTTTAGATTTGTTAATTGTATTTTCATGAAACAGAAAGAGAGAGAGAGACACAGTATTTATTTTGGTATACATAATTTAAATGTAATAATATCAATCAATTAAATTCAATCAGCTGATGTTTTTATTTCTTACAGGTGTCCAA
>JAGFPH010000503.1:53819-78970 GCA_018207615.1 Philaenus spumarius
TATAAATTTGTTATAATAATATTTCCTTTTTTGGCAAAACATATATTACTAAATTACTACCCTCAAACTAGGCCTATGCCTAGTTTTGTTAGCAGTCTTGTAGTAGAAAGTAGAAACATATAAACTGGTGTTAAAAAAAAGAAGAAATTTTTAATTGATATATTTTTGTGTACACTTATATTTAGAACTAAATGACAAAACTTTTTCATACTTTGAAAAAAATTACAAAATATTTTTACTACTTTTTATGTACCTAGGCCTAAAGTTGAACTTTTATCTTCTGTTACTGAAAAGTGTTTGTTTCTTGTGCTAATAACTTTGAAAATTTTACATCAATAATTTTTTTACTGGCATGTATACATTTGGCGAACCTTTTCCTACAAAAAAGCCATGGATAGAATACTTTCGGATTGGGGTATAGATATTATATTTTTGGTGAATT
The DNA here is from genome assembly GCA_018207615.1 of Philaenus spumarius. Classification (NCBI taxonomy): domain Eukaryota; kingdom Metazoa; phylum Arthropoda; class Insecta; order Hemiptera; family Aphrophoridae; genus Philaenus; species Philaenus spumarius. The sequence goes on from JAGFPH010000503.1 coordinate 54,262, forward strand.
TTTGAAAAAAAAAGCTTGCTAATGCACTAAAATGGCTTATCATTGCAAAAAATTATCATGAACAGTTTATTGTTCAAATATAAATAAATATGCTCTGTATTTTAAAATAAAACGCTTCTGTTTTTAGTTCTTTTTTTACGCATAGCCTATAATCACGTAATTTGGGTGGTTAAGGAAAATTAATTTTTTATTAAGGGGAAATCAGCTAAAATTTATTACTAAAGCTATGTTAGTGACTAACAAAACCTTAGAGACAATAAATAGTCTGATAGTACACGGTTATAACACGACGGTCGGCGCGCTCCGCGTCTTGGGAATTGAGCGAGATTCTGGCGCGTACATTTAACCTGCTCTAAAAACTAAACTACTTGAGCTAATTTATTGAAAAAATATGTTTCATAAAATTTTATTGGCTCAAACTTTTATGCTTACACCTCGTCTCTGACAAAAACACTCCTCACAGAACATCTTTTTCATCTCACAATTTTAAAGTTCCATATTAAGTCCTAGCTTTGGTAATTTATTTATAGGCCTACCTCTAAAGATTTTTTATAATTAATAATTTTTACAACATTTTATCATCCCACACTAATATTTTGTCAGTGAGTAAAAATTGAAAGGAATCAGAGTGTTCTAAGTGTTCAAAACAACAGTGTATTTGAAACACACGCATTACAATTTCAGTGTCATCTCGGCTTTCTATACCTGTCTTAGGCACACTTTTCATACTGTAGGCCTATAGGTATAGGCGATGACCAGTCTATTTTATTCTGTAGTCGATGCATGGCACTGATACGTTACGGACCTGTTGAAATGGACCGGCGATATTTAATGACTTAGCCTACGGTAGGCAACATTTGAGGCACGAGAGATCCATTCATGACTCATGCAATTTAGAAGTTCAATGATATCAGTTTATTTGTTCTCCTTTAACAGTTTTCTGGCCTCGAAACATAATAGGCTAATGTAGCAAGAAAACTAGTAGGCCTACTACTGTATTTGTGAAATTTAATTAATTGAAGTGAAACTTTTTTAAGCGCGGTAGGGCAAATTGGCCTTTACAGTACGGTATCAGATGAAGGAATCCTCTTCTCCGACATCCCTTCAACCGGCAGTTGAAACGAAAAAAAATGGGGGAATCGTTTTTACTCTGTCAAATGCGCACTCTACACGCATGCGCCTGCAGTGCGTACGGCATGTATAGAACCTACATATAGCATTTCCTTTAAAATATATTAATGGAAATTATTAGAAATTGATAAATAAAATAAATATTTCGTTTAATTAAGAAAGATGTTCTTTAATTAAATTGCACATAACCATTTCCTAACCGTAACCCTGAACAAAAAATGCAAAGAGAGCAATGCATAAAATCAGACGTTTCACTTCTAACGCATGATAGCCTCACGCACTTTTTTATGATAGGTAGGCTAATAATTTCATTCTTAAAATGAAGTTTTCATCAAGAACCAACCAACCAACTGTATTATTTTCATAATATGTAGGCCTACTCATGTTAATAACAATTTATTATGTAATTAGGCCTACTTCCATCGGCCGCATCATTTTAGGTCTAAAATCACCATTTCACAATACTAACGATATGGCATATAATAGTCTATACGGTATATAACCTACTTTCGAGTTACTGTACATGCTACGAACTTTTGTAAGTGTACAAAATCACTTAGGCCTAGGGGCCTATTACCTATTCTGTGAATGTATTGAACGGATTTTAATTAGGAGACCCTTAATGCACCTAATAATTATTTTTATTTTATAATGTGTTTTATAGCGTTTTAGCTGCAGAAGAAATCTTATTTTACAATTTCTTTTTTATTTAACAATGTGGGCCTAATTTATTCGAGAATGGTATTTGTCCAGCCTAATTGTCCATTTGAAGCTTATTCTTAAAGGTAAAATAGCTTTTTCTTCCATATTATTTCTTTCCGTCGTGAAAATTTATTGTCTAGTGTGGACATAAAAAAGGATTAACAAAGGAATTCAAATAACGCTCCCTTTGACGAAAGTGGGTGAATTGTAAGTTTAAAACAAGTTGAATTAGAATTTGAAATCGAAGTGCCTCGTATAAACACGCCTGCTTATATTTAGTATAGAGTAGGCCTAGGCCAGATATAGCCTAAATGGTGTTTTTCTTTGTCGTCTGGCGAACGTAGAAACTGATGAAAAACATCTTTTCTTGCTTTTACCTCAAAATAAAAAACAACATATTTGTCAACATTATGTACAATCACAATTTTGCACTACTAATAATAATTTTGTTTCTATTAAGGTTATTAGACCTACTAAATAGCAACGTATTTAATCTGAATTTGTTAGTCTATATGTAAATACATTAAACTTATAATGGTTTGCTCTATTAGGCCTATATAAATTTAGTTAAATAATTTAACTTATATGTTTTTATGAAAAATTCAATTTTATTTGTTTTCTTATGTTTCTCTAGTATAACGAAAAGTGTTGTTCATAAATCATGCAAAAAGTTTTTCTTCGGTGCTTGATCGAATTAAAACAGTCACGCACCAAACGTGATTTTTGGTACTTAGCAATGAAATAAATTAATGATTATAAAAAGGGTACAATAAAAACTGTCCACTTACTTGGATTATAGACTAGAACATTATTTCGGTATAGTATTTTACCAATAATAGAAATCGGAAACTGTCTAAATGTAACTATCGCCATTAACTTATTGAATCCTAACCACCTCCAATAAACAACGTGACATATATAATTACTTTGTTATCGCCCACAATCCACAATATATTCCAGGTCAGCTGTGCAACAATCCAGAATATGACAAAAATCTACTGTTCGTTCATAGTTCAAGTGGGTAGTAATTTAAAGAAGAAAAACTTAATAATATAACAGCTGATTTCACCCATCATCTGTAATACGCAAAAAAACTTAGTACGGTATATTATACTTTGGGGTTATGTTTACAACTTCAATCAATAATATAGTCTATAATATTAACAACTTCTAAATAATTTGATCTATCAATATAAAATAAAAAGCAATTAAAAGATAATATTATTATCTTTCTTCAAATATATATAACAATATATATATAAACACAAAATCTTAAAAATATTCCTACAGTTTTATATAGTCCTTATAAAATTGTACACATTTACCGAGTTAAAAATCCCCGTCTGCATAGTTAGGTAGGCCTAGATAAAATGTGTTGTTTTACTTTCTCCCTCTATACCATAGTATATGGAGAAAGTATTGTATTCGTCAAAATTTTCGAGTTTGAGTTTTTGGTGGAAATATCCGTTTTGGGTCCCCCTGAACCTAAAAAAGTGGTTTTCGGAGTGATGTCTGTGGGGTGTCTGGGTGTGTGTGTGTGTGTGTGTGTGTGTGTGTGGATGTTATCAGACCTAGAGCCTAAACCAGTCGTCCGATTTTGATGAAATTTGGTATGAAGGTACTAATCCATGGTATCTCCAGGCATTTTTCATTTTTGATTTTTAAGGGTAATTTTCCCATAAAAACCCTTAAAATAACGGAAAACTCAACTTTTCTCAAAGACGGTTCTAACGATTTTGATTAAAATTTTATAGTTTATTATGGATCTAAAGTAATATTAACTATAAAATTTTTAATCAAAATCGTTCGAGCCGTTTTTGAAAAAAGTTGGTTTTTCCGTTATTTTATGGATTTTTATGGGAAAATTACTCTTAAAAATTTATTAAGTTCCTATAATGAGGGAGAAAGTATGTGTCAGTTTCCCAATACCGTTTATTTTGTATAAATGATGTATTTCTGATGTGTATCTAATTAATCCGCCTGTGATTTTTTACGGGGATTTACTAGTAATTAATTATAATCAAAGATCTATTTTTATGATAGTGTAATGGAGGACTTATCGCTAGACTATAAGCTACTACCTTTCCTAATTAGTACCGGTAATTATATTTTATCACTAGTAGGTACTGACACTTTAGGTACGAGTTACGAACAATACTTTTCAACACACTGTAAATAATAATAAAAGGAGTGTAATTTATCAACATAATGTAATCACCCCAAAAAGTACTTTTTAACAAAGGTTATAATTTCTACATTTTACAGGCGATGATATCCGCTCAGGTTTTTCGCAAAAAAATCTACATTTTAAACTTAATTTATTGACAATTTAGTTATGGAAGAAAGTTTATATGAATATTGCAGTTTTCATTGTTACTATGTACAAAAATTCTAACTGAAAGTAGTTTTCGGTGATCCTTTTACTACATTCACTAAGCTATGCACTTTCTTAGTAAAGTTATTCTTAACTCAAGTGATACACCATTAGATTTATCTTTAAATTGTCTACATTTTTTTTTTAAACAAATAAAAGAGCACTGTGGCGACAAAATCACACTGATTCAAATAAAAAACCCCGAACCACAAAACAAGGAGCAAAAACTATAACTAAACAACTAAATTGTAAGTTAAGTTTAATACCTTACCCTTATGTACATTTCGATGACATGGTCATCATCCTCAGAGGGTTTTAACACTACTAAAGTATACATAAAATATTACAACCTATATATACTGTACACGCCCTCCCCCCACTCCTCCCCATACCTGTTAATCCAAGACGGACCTGGTGGGGGTGGGGGAATGGGAGGAGCCACATTAAATCTACTAACATGTATCTATTATTAACAATAAAAACCAATTTAACAATAAATTATAAAACCATTAAATACAAAAAATAACAAACTGGTCTACTATTAATATAAACAGTCAAACAGAAATTAAAATAATAATAATAATAAAATAAAATAAAATCTATAGGCCTAATGAAATAAATAAAAAACAAAAGAAATTAAATACTTAATAAAACAAAATAACATAAACTTAAAACCAAATGTTAACAAATACAGATCAACAAAATATAAATAATATAGGTCTTTCAAAAAAAAAAAAAAAAAATACAAATAACTGAAAGTTAAAAAATAAAATAAAGGTTAAGAAATATTATCAATAATAAATAGAGTACTATCTATTGCTAAAGGTTCCTATCCAGTCCTAAGTAAAGAAAACAATGAGGAGTTAGGAATAGGCCCTTTATCTGCATTTAATAACATATCATTGTCAGCCTGAAAAATGGAAATGCTTTCCAAGCTGTTCAATAACTTGTTTGAAGTCACTTCTTTTTTTAACCTAACATTGGATATTTCCAAGTTATGGTTTGTTTCAAGAATGTGCTCCGCAACGCTAGATTTTTCAGGCCTATTGTACTTAATATGTGATATGTGTTCTTTAAATCTCGTCATAATTTTTCTCTTTGTTTGGCCTAGATAAACCCTTTCACAAGTGTCACATTTTATTTCATAAATTCCAGACTTTTCCAACATTGGAATTTTATCTTTAGTATTACCTAACAGTTGTCTAAGGTTATTATGACTTTTGTAAGCAATCCTAAAGTTACATTTCTTAAAAATAGACTCCAGGCCTTTAGTAAGTATGGAATCAAAAGGTAAACTAACATATTTCACTTTTTCTTTTCCTTCCGGTTGGAGTGTCGTGGAATTTATTCTAACATTTTTTTTTTAGCTTCTGTTTCCTTAACAAATTATCAATAATTTTAGGATCAAAACCATTGAACTGAGCTATATTTTTAATAACATTCAACTCATTGTAAAAACGTTTCGGTGTAAGGGGAATCTGAATAGCTCTATTTATCATACTATTAAAAGTAGAACAAAATATGTTTAAAGTTAAAATAATGCCTAATTAACTAATTACTGAATACAAAAATCACTTATAGGCTATTTACAACTTACGCAAACACCTTGTCAGTTTTAACACATTTAAAATTTTTGTGGAGTTAGGAATTGTTTGAGCATGTATCACAAAAAAAACTGTTCTTTTCCTTTCTTTCCCATTTTGTCTATCGCTACAAACAGCGCAGTATTTGGTTTTGCCACCTGGCAGTGGATAGGGCAGGTGGAACTTTCCATTTTGTCTTTCGTCATCTACTGAATTAGACAATCTTCCTCGTTTTTTCACTTCCCCGACTAGTTCGTTAAGTAACATCTTCCTGTAACATCTCTGTTGAACTTTATTTTTCGCTTCTTGGTTAGCATTGTAAAGAATAAAAGAGTTGACATAGCTCTGTTTCCAGCAGAAAAAACCTTCCTCCACCATTTAATTATCTGGTAAATGAATACGAAACTTTATACTGGTCTGATATGTCAACTCCCCCCCCCACACTACTGTTGGTTTTCTTACTTCTTCTTGTACTTGTCCTTTCTGCAAGCGCCTAACCGCCTTGGTGGTGTTGTCTGCATACAATGTACTTAGATAGCATTGCCACCATATTTTTGTCTACACAACATTAAAATGCAACATATTATGTTACTTGGCCAGTGTTGCTGGCCTTCCGAGCGTTCAACGGTTTTTATCTTGGCCAGTACCAGCAGCAGGAATAACTGTTGTGGAATTACATCAGAGATATTGTGCAAATGGCCGAGACCAGTATTATACATACTCTATCCGACCGCAAAGGGTTAAACCGTTCACGAGAATAATTTTTTTGGCAAAAACGCATACAGACGACTTCTAACCTAAGCAAGGTAGGACACATGTTATTATTTGCTATACCCTGTATACAGTAAGTTGGCAGTCCGGCTGGCCAGCTAGCTACCTGAGCTTGTCCCGGTAGACCCCTGGCACTCACACCCCTCGCAGCTGTTCCTTGATGAGTAACCTATTAGTACCTCTAATATATTCAATAACTTTTTTACCCGACTCATAATTTGTAATTTTACATAATATATTTGATGAGTACATAAAAAAAATAGGAAGAATGATACCAAACACTGTGTGTTTTGTTTGAAAAGCCAAAACATCTTTGCATCTAATTTATTCAGCAAAAACATCTTAAAATATTATGTAATACACAAAAGAAATTTTGTTTCTATCTGAAAATCATACTATAAATAAGTTAACTATTATTTTACAGGCCGTTTATTAAAAACTGTAGCAACAGTACCGGTACGGTACAGGAAAATATGCATAAACTTATAAATAAATACACATTGATAATAACAACAAATATTTTACAAACTGTAGACTGTACACTAAATTACAGTAAATAATATACTTCTTCAAGCCAAGGAAGTTTTCGGTACTTAAGGATTTCTCATTGACCTGCCATCTTGTACCATTACTCGGGAAATTGTTGTTGAAAAATAAATGTTGCTGTGTCTTTCGTTTATGCATACTATTCCATTTATATGTTGTGTTTAATTTATTATTATTTCATTTTAAATGTATAACGAATTAAAAACCAATATTAATGTACTAATTAGTTTTCACAATTTATAAGATTATAGAAGTAGAAGTAACGCTTCATATGGTGTAATTTTGCATATTTTTCTATACTTTTAATCAAGTTTTTAATACACGGGCCGTGAATGGTGTTGTTTGTCAAATTACGAAGTGTTTGTATCATTATTCCCACTATTTTAACCACTTGGTAAAATGAAATGTAACGGCCAAAAATGTATTATCAAAAAACAATATTGTTTTTTCAAACAAAACACATCGTGTTTGGTATCATTCTTCTTATTTTTTACGTACTCATCAAATATATTATGTAGAATTACAAATCATGAGTTGGATAAAAAAGTTAATGAATGTATTAGAGGTACTAGTAGGTAGAGGAGCTGCGAGAGTACACGGATCAACCCCAGGTAGCTGGCCGGCCCGACTGCTAACTTACTGTATACAGAGTATAGTTTTGACCTGCTGAATAACATGGTAAAGTTTGGTAGAATGGTTGCGAGACACCCTTTATATTGTGGATAAGATTATTTATGAGAACTAAGTTTTGTGCTTATATATTTATTATTTTACGTGTTTCGTACTAAGGTAAGTTGGTAAAAGTTATTGGCAATAAAATTCAATTCAAACATATTTGTTAGAAAATGACACAATTTTTGTTTGTTACCTAATCTATTCAGAAGTAAAGAGTTTCAGTAAGACTAGTGGCATGTAGGGGCAATCGCCTCTATATGTAGGCTATATATATACAAAAACACAAAGCATAGCTACAATAACAAAACATATCACAAAACTGCACATTCAGGTGTTGTTATGATAGCTGAATTTTAAAATATATATACAATCACATGTTTTTTACACTAAAATCACCTGATTTACACCTATATTATATTCCCATGCTATTTAAATGGAAATTATTTTTTTCCGTAACAAATTTTCGGGGCACAACCAAGAAAAATTAATATTTCCCCCCAAAATTTCATGTCCAGACCGTTAAAATGAAACCTCTCCCAGCTTTCTACCACTTCCCATTCACTCATAATTACATTGTAAAAGTTGGGATTACGGAATTAGATTATTAACTTTCCTATGTTGTCTGAACCAGATATAAAACAAAAATTAATTTAGGAAGGATCTTACACATCAATCAAACTCAACTAAATGTGTAATTTTAAATATAGTAATGTGAAGGTGCACAATCTTTGCATAGTGAACAAGCCGCCTGACATTTTTTAACAAAAGTTGACTTTTTGGTTTCAAAATTTGTTGGCGAACATTTCTTATCAACTAATACAATGCTTACGGCATACACCCTAGAGATAGCTGCACCATTTTACAAAAACAAAACTACCTAAATACACAAAGCAGACTGCCAAGAAACAATACCGCCTAGCTACAGAGCTTTTATAAAAACCTGCCAAATTACGATGACCCGAAGGTATTTATTTGGTTCATCATCCATGAAGACAATATTGCCTAACTGCAATTATTTACAGCAGGGGTCTCCAAACTATTTTACCCAAGGGCAGTATTGAAATTTCGAGGTGGTATGGCGGGCCTAGACTTTTTTTGAAAATTTGACACTTGAAAACAGTGTTTTTAAGTATTTCCAGTCTATTTTTACAAGTAAATAAATTTTTAAACATAAGTTTTAAGTGTCTCTGAGTCTAACTTATATATATGTTTTTTACCTCTTTTATATACCAACATAATTAATTTTTATTGGTTAAAGTTAAATAAAAAGTAATAAGCATTTCAAATACACAGGTTAAAAAACAAAACACTCAGGAGAACATACTTATTTATTTAAACTTAAAATATGTAACACAAACATTTTTGAAAAGAAAAGCCTGTCTTTATTTTTAGTGAGATGTGTGCAGCTGTTTTTTATTCACAATGTCTGTCCATTTTGGATTGAAATTTGTAGTTCCAATAGTGAGCAAAGTTTCTAGGTGCTCATCAACAACATTGACCTGTATTTTGATTTCACAAGTGTCATCTTCGAAAAGGTTTGCTCCCAAATATCGTTATCATTTCTCTCGCAAAATTTTTCATTGCTTTGAACTCATCACTTAACGACCTGGAATAAAAACCTAAATTAAATTTAGGTATTAAAAAAAAAGAATTATTACAACTTAGGACCTGTTAAAAGGATGAAGATCTTCATTTTTGAAACACTTGGAGACGTATTCTTTTAAGTTTTCATTTGACATAAAATCAATCAACTCGAGCTGAAGTTCTGTAGGAGCATCTTCAACTTAATATTTAAATGGATTTTGGAATAGGTTGATCTTTTTTGATGAAAATGCTTCATCAAAGTTTGAAAAGCGAGTTTCAAACTCCTCATGTAATTTTGAAATAGCTTGTGCTGCATATTGAGATGGAAACGGCACACTTGTTTCACTAGCCAAGTTTTTGCAAGTTTCAAAACTGAGTTTGAATCTGAAAGGTATCACATATTGAAACAAATCGTTTACAAACGAACTCTTGCCTTGAAGTTTCAAATTTAAAATATTATGTGTGGCTAACATCAACAAGAAATGTAAGTTTCCATAGGCACTGATCACTCGAAAGCTCTTCTACTGGCTTGCCCTGTTCAATCATAAAAATTTCAATTTCTTGGCGTAGCTCAAAAAACCTCACAAGCACCTTTCCTCTGCTTAGCCAACGCACCTCACAATGATATGGGATGTCTGGGTACTGGCTTTCTATTTCTGACAAAAAGTTCTTAAACTGTCTGTATTTAAGAGAATGTGATCTGATGTAATTTAGTTTTTACCACTACTTCCATTATTTCTGACACGTCAAGGGTTTTCCCACACAGTGCTTGTTGGTGAACAATGCAGTGTAACACCATTGGTTTTCCCCTCCTGCACTTTTAAAAGCATTGCACACGTGTCCTACTAACTCTGTTTTATTGCCACACATATTTTTTCCTCCATCTGTAGTCACACCTTTTAGTTTTTTGAAATACTACCACTTACTTTGCAAAAAATATTTTCTCCAGTAACGTTACTTTCCATTGAATAAACATCTGCTAATTCTTTGGTTTCTGAAAATCACTGGCAAAACTTCTAATGAAAAATCTGGTAATTGGTTGACCGTGCAGGCCAACCATAGAACTTCCCGCTTAGTTTGAATTTTAAACGCTTAAAAATGAGTTTATTTGTTAAAATACCAAAAAACAAAAATTTGTGAATTTTTAAACAACGATAACTTTTGAATGCGTCGTTCGATTTTCATTTTTAAAAAAGCATTCTACGCAGTTTTTAAAGCACAAAAAGAAAATGTACAGGTTTATATTGATTGGTTGAGAAATCTGGAAGATATGTTAAAAAAATACCAAAAAACAAAAATTTGTGAATTTTTAAACGATAACTTTTGAATGCGTCGTCCGATTTTCATTTTCAAAAAAGCAGTCGACGCAGTTTTTTAAGCACAAAAAATGTATACATGGTTTTATTATGATTTTTTCGCACGCTTTAAAGTTATTTTTAAAAACATAAAAATTCCAAAAAAATTTAGGTTATTTTTTTAAATTTCTTCGGATTGGCTCGATGGATTAACTCTCAAATCTAATCAGATCTAAGTTTTGATACACCCTTTTGAATGACATGTCGTAGAATTCAATCGGTTGATTCGTTTTTGAGAAACTGTACGACAAAAATTTATTTACACACATACATCCACACACACACACACACACACGGTCGGACACCTCGGCGGGAATAGTCAGAATGGCTTCCTGGGACCTCAAAACGTGGAGATTTAATGAAAACTCGACTTTTGAAAATCGGACCGAAATCAATAACTTCCCTTTATTGGTAGCGGGAAGTTAAAAAAGCACTTGGGTCGAATATAATACATCCGTAGATTCGTCTAGTGCTATTGAATACCATTCAAATTTTTTGCATGCATACTCGAATTGGTTTGTAATGTCAGCACCGATATCTTCAGTTCGGCGAGCTACTGTGTTTGCAGGCAGGCTGATCGCATTAAACATAGATTGCTTTTCTGGACACAACTCTTCAACTGCCTTTTGAATGCATGTTTTTACTAACTCTCCATCAGTAAAAGGCTTACCAGCCTTAACCAAAGCGTAGCAAATTTTAAAATTTGCCATAACGGCACCTTCATTTTGGTGTGTGTGCCTAGTAAACTAAACACCTCTTGTTGAGATTTTATTAATTTCTCTAAAAACAATATTTTATCAGAACGAACCTGACCTTTTAAATCAGCATACTTACTTGTCAAATGTTTGGTTTCATAATGCCTTCTTTTAAAACTGCCATTTTCTCTTTGTAAACTAAACACAAAGCAGCATTGCTATGCTCAATCACAAAATAGTCATTACACCACTTATCGTTGAAAACACGGCACTCACTGTCAACTTTCCTTTTCTTTGATAGGAACATAATCATGAACAGAACAATGTTTATTGACAAACACATTCACACGAGGCGCGTTGTTCACCAATACAATAATCGCTGTAGCATCGTCCTGTTATGAAAGGTAAACAAAGTCCGGACAAAGCACTGCGCTGTGGTAGAGTGAGGAGCAGTGACTAACGCCGTCACCGTATGGTGGGGGGAGGAGTGGAAGGTGTGCTTTGGACGAGTCCATAACACTGGCGGAGGGGTGACAGCATAAGTACGTTGCTAGTTCGCGCAGCCGATCTTTCCTTTCTCAATATCTAAAACAAAACCTTTTTTTTATTGGTCTGCGGGCCGGACCACATCCTTTCGCGGGCCGCAGTTTGGAGACCCCTGATTTACAGGCTAATTTGGCCTATCGATAATAACTCATTGAGATACAACACCCCCTATCTCCAACTTTATAAAGAACCAATACCTCCTATGATAATAGTAAATTATTTATTAACTTACATTTTTTTCTTCGATAGTAAAAGAGTATTCAAAATGTTGTTTTAAAATTAAACTTCCGTTTGATCAGTGAGGTTCACATTCATAACTTGTCGAGTACCTATCACATTATTTGTCGATTTGTAATAGAAACAATAATGTTGGAATTAAGATTGTGGAAATTTTTTTATTTTACACACTGAATGGAAAACAAAAGTAGTGCAAAAAACATAATATTGAGATTTTAAATGTTTTCTTTCAATCCAAACTTCTTAGAACATTTTATAAATACATTCAGGATATTTAGGAATCATCAATAAAAAGTCCTTAATGGATGAAACTATTTCATGGCTTTTATTTTATTTTCATGATTTCAAATAGCTTATTAGGTCCCTCAACTATTAAGCTATTAGGAATATCAGAGAGCTTAATAAAAAATATAACTTAAAATTATTTGCTATACACATTTATTATCATTTTGATAGTTAAAGATTCTTATTAACAGGAAATAAATAATTTTACAAGATTGGTGCCGAGCTCGAGGAAGGACTTAAAACACACAAAACACAATTTTAATTAGTTCATTCCAAATTATACAATGAAGCTCTTTTTATTTAAATAAGTAATATACTACAACACTCAGGACCTAAGATTTGTATCTAACAAGAAAATCAATTAAACCAAAGATGTTGTCCATACGTTAGCATACTATATATGTACATAGAAAATACTTTTTCAAAAACTGACTTGTATAAAAATGTCAATATATATATTAATGAAACACAAGTAAATATATTTAAAACCTTTAAAACAAACACAAAACTATTTACATTAAAAAACTTGATGGATTATGTCTGTACATATTTTTTGTCGAATAAAAATTCGAAACATCTTTAAAAATAGATTTCACTGTACAACAACATTGTTGCCAAGTAAAAGAAATATATAACAATGGCAAAGATATTTGTAAATACAGAAAATAAAAATCTGTAAGTTTATAACCACATAATCAACTAATAACATTACATTTAAAAAAAAATATTATACATTCAAAGTTTTTATAAAATATAAAATTAACTCTGAAAAACATTTTTTACAAACAATATTATTAATAAAAGTAATTCACTATGATAAATTTATACAATTCCTTTAGTTAACTAATTATTAAGAGAAACCAGTACAATCATTTTCTGACATCCACTCACACAAAATATGTACAAATACTTATGTATTTACTCAACAACGAACTTCTTGCTGACTTTTTAGGCAGATACACAATATTTTTATATGGTACTAAAATTGGTATTACTTTTTGCACTGAAAATAGTTATTAAAGAATGTAGGTTCTCCAAAACGCACCACGTAGGAAAGGAGTTAAAAGAAAGCCACACGAGGCACGATTGAACAAGAAGTATTATTAGAAACAAATTAAATTTTTACTTTTATCAATTATTATTAAATCTGCCAAATTTGTTGTCAATTTAAAATAAATATATTTGATTAAATTACAATTACGCTCTTATATAATGAAATAAAATAAAATGTTAACATGGATTTTTTAAATCACAGACTTTAAAGATTTTTTAAAGAAGTTAACCCTGGATGATCTGTCATGTCTAGAACATAACCTAGTTTCCACTAGAATTGAACCTTGCTTATGAAGCAAGAATTTTGACCACTACACCAAATCAGCGGTCTAAATTTACTTATAAAATACTGAGACTGTATACATTTTGATCTAATAATTTTCTACTGCTCAGATGAAATAGTCAGCTTTTGTTTCTCTTCACATTACTAGGTATCCACAAATGTACCTCAAATAACTCAAGGAAATAAATTTTGTTTCAAACATTTAAGGCTTTTCCCCAGCCAGAGCGTGTTTTCTTACAAACATTGGAAGAATTTTGCTAACATTTTGCCCAATGTCTTTTAAGACATTTCAGCCAATGTAATATTATTACACTAACAAAGAGCTCAATGATATTCATAATATAAATAATATAAAAAATGTTAAATTTCAATAAATATTTTTATTTTTTGCTTTTTTACAGCAAAGAGGAAACAACCGAGTTGCTTAACTCTATCCGAGTGCTGTATACACAATATTTAACATAATCATATTTAAAACCATTTTTACTCAACAAAATTTAATATATTGTAATAAAATATAAGCCTTCATGTCAATAAAAGTAACTTACAGTAAACAAATACAAAGAGACTCAAATGTAAACAATTACAAATTTTGATCAGCAGGCATAGTTTTAATAATAGTTTCCAATTTTCAAACAATAATCAGCAGCTCAAAGGATTATGTCATTGTAATTATGGTTACGTAATGAGAACCAATATACAACTGCTTTAATAGTACAATTTAAGGTCTGGACACATTTAACTGCAACAAGTACGCACGTATGTTAACACACGGCTCACCCTTATCGAAAGACACTTGTCCGTGTCCAATCACCCTCACCCTATTGTGTTTAGTCTTCCTCATGATTTTACTTTCTCACTATACTATAGTATAGAGAAAGTATAGTGATTGCAAAAATAAATCGATGTTCAGATTTTTGTGGAAATATCCGTTTTGGGACCCCCCTGAGTCCAAAAAAAGTGTTTTTTACAAAATGTCTGTCTGTATGTCTGTAAAGCTAGAGCAAAAACTATTCGATCGATTTCAAACAAATTTGCACCAGACATGTCAAGTAGGCCTGTATAGATGCACGAAAAACGGTTTTGAAAAATTTCGAAAAAGAACTCCCTTTTTAGCAAAAAACCCCCGAAAAATCAGTTTTATAAAAAAACGGCTCTTAACGATTTTGATAAAATTTGGCTTATTTGTAGCCCTTAATGTACCCTACCATATGCAAAAAACCGCATCTTTCTAAAAATTCTCGTTTAGCTAATAATAATAATAATAATAATAATAACTGATTTTGGAGGGTTTTTTGGCCATAAAGGGGGTTGTTTTTCAAAACCTTTTTTCGTGCATCTATACAGCCCTAATTTACGTGTTTGGTGAAAATTTTTTCGAAATCGATCAAATAGTTTTCTCTCTAGATAATAATAATTATTAGTTAATCTCCTACTTTAAATCACCTCTCCTACCCCACCTACAATTATGAAGTCACAGTGAATCTGTTTAATAATTTAAATATGTTTGTGAGAAAGTATGTGCCAGTTCCTGGTACCGTTTATCGATTTAGGAATTATGTAAGAACAGGCAGCATTGTCAATTTGCTCGTACAATTTGTCATTTTAAATATATATATATATATATATATATAAATAATTAATTGTAGTAATTTGTTGAATTTTTCATCGACAGAATTCTACTGTAATTTTAAAAGACTAATTTCTTTTCCTTTTAATATAATTTTGATAATAAGGAAATAGTAAATGAAACATTAAATGCAAAATTTAGTGTGGTACTTTTTATGGTTAGTGTGAATAAAAATTTTCCTTTTTTAAAATTTCAAAATAAACTTAATTTATCCAAAAAAAATTTGTACATTTTTCAAGACTTGTATAAAGATTTCTTTCTCATCTTCAGTAATCTAAAAACATTCTATTTGAAAAAAGGAAAATTAATTTTCTAGAACTAAAATGACTAACATCGAGATATATATTCACAGAGTTGAGACACTGCTGTCAACAAGTAGTGTGTGTTGAAATAGTTGTGGACTCGGAATATGTTGAAGTAGGGACAGATCCCTTGGATGCAATTCTCTCACCGAGTGTTGGACAACATATGTGCGTGCTCGTTGCGGTTAAAAAGGTCCAAACCTTTAACTGTTGGATTAGGAAATATTTTACCAACTACTGGTATTTACAACAATATTTAGTGAAGTTTAACATATTTTATATAAACTGTGTATGTATTTAATATATACTATAGTATACCAGCCATAACTATAATATATAGAGTGCAAAAATATGTTTTGTTGCAACAGATTTGTATGAAGTTATCTGTCCACTGTACTCAGGAGCAAGACCGTATATATTTCCACCACGACAACGAGGTATAGTTTCAAAGTAAAGTAATACTTCTAAAGCTCGAGTGAAATGGTAGAACATACTATGATATCAATGTATACATTTTTGTTTGTTGCAAGATGTCCTCTACCGTACATCAGTCGGACTAATGAAGTTGGAAGAGCACCTTATAGCGCAAGTAAATCGAAAACTAGTAGCTATGGTGGAACATACGCAACTATTTTGGGCCCACACAACTGCCTTGAATAATAATAATACTTTGTAAAACGATTATTGATGAGAAAATTTTAATATAGCTTACAAAGATTGCATGAAAATAAAAACTTATTTAAAAATTCTAAACTCTAATTTTAACAAATATTTATGCAAAATTAATATCCAAGTAAATAAAACACAAATTTTCATAAGTAAACCTTTTATTTTTTTGCAAGAAAATAGGGAGTGATGTTAATAAACATGTAATGTTACAAAGTTACAAGATTTAAGAGACCAAAGTAAATATCAATTATGGATGCACAAGGTATGTAGATGATAAGTAGATTAAAATATGCACATCAGCGTTTCTATCGTCACTGGCATCATTGGTTGTCACGAAAGAAATAAAATAATGCCTTCTAATTAAAAACTTATTTTCAGAGATATTAATTCATATTGCAATATTTAACTATTTGTTCTCTTTTTTTAGAAATTAGTAATCACAATAGTGTAAGATGTTAAATAAATATTTTCATAATCAATTCTTTAATGGCAGTTTTGGTTTCTTAAACATACCTCACTGTATCAATTAAAGACACAGATAAAACATTGATAACTTTCTCAATTTTATGTATGTATTTTTTTTTTAATATGCATAGTAAACTGATAGCAGAAAATATTTTTCAAATTCATACTTTTAGCAATCCTAATTCTGCCTTTTTTAAAACAAAAGAGTCAACGTAAAATATTAAACTGAACATAATTTACTAACACTAAATATTTTTTATTTTAAATTATAGTGTAAGACTGTAAAAAAAATTTACCTATTTGTATTACTAAGCAACAAAAATGCACGCCTTTGATGACAGCAATAACTCCTTCCTTGAACTGCCCTAACTCGCAAACATCAAAACTGGCATACCTTGATGTTCATAAACCTTGTGAATGCAGCCTTATGGATATGTGTTAACAAGTAAGCTATCTCTCATAGCCTTCAAATTCGACTACAGACAGTTGCACGGTGCTTGGCGCATGCGAGCTGCCAGCTTTCTCCCACTATACGCCGCCACGTTGTACAGTCACACCAGTTCGTAGCCGCAACGTAGTGAAAATAGCTTGGGTTGAGTTTTATAGTTTAATTTACGAGTGCCGTTGTTTTGTTATTGCATTTAATATGGATGTGCCGGTAGAGTTTCAGTCTAAACGTTAAAGTACTGAGAAGCCCCAGGACACATGAAGTCGTGACAAATGTTTTGAATTTCATGGAACTTGAAGGTAGGGAATCCAGATTTGTTATAGATCCCAAAAAAGTTAGAGATCGAGTGTCAGCCGCTATGTAAAATATGAGTGTCAATGTTTGTATCTCTACTAATATTATAAAGAGGTAAAGTTTGTTTGTTTGTATGTAGGGGGTAATCTCTGGTACTACTGAACCGATTGAAAAGATAGTTTTACTAATAAAAAGCTACACTATCCCTGAGTAACATAGGCTATAATTCTATTTCGATAAAAACCTTTTTTTATTTCAATATTTGTCAATTTAGTCAGAAAAAATTCTTAGGTTGGGCCTAGAATGATAAACCAACATTTACATTTATTACCATAGCAACCAATTGAATAAAATAACATAATATAGCTGTTTGCTCCAATATTTCCATTAACAGCTGATTTCAAAGTTTGAAGCAATTATTTTTGTATTTCTAGCTTTTAGGTTATGTTTTAAAGTGTAGACCTGAGCCTTGCTGGTTCTTTTCACCAACATTATAACTGCTGTTATAAAATATAAGAAATAATTTGATTTGAACATTTAACATTATTTACCACCTTAGTTTTGAGGTTATTATTAATCCTACGCCTTTATTATAAATAAAACATGTTTTTAGAAGGTCTGGGAGGTTGGCGTGCGGAGCACGCAGGGGTCTCCCCTAGTGTAAAATAAAATAAGTAGTTTAACATGAGTTTTGTTGACTGTACAAGGCATCTGAAGGGGAAGTGTGGTGGGAGACATTGTCCATCTCTCTGACACATCCTCCCCTACACGCCAAGCACCGTGCAACGGTCTGTACCATAAATTTGTACAGTCAATATCAAATTCACGAACAATCTATAAAACAACTAGATAAAATTAAATTTTAATATACTTTTGGTTTCTTGACTTAAATTTGTGTTTTAATAAATTGTTGACTATATTTAATTAGAGGTTATAAATGTATTATAAGGTCTGTTATTATAATTACATTGCTTTTTTGTCTTTTCAATAATTCTTGACATTTTTAGCTTATATGAACACACTAACTTCAAATTCCAAAATTACATACAAGAAAATGTCGCTTTGAAACCCTGTGAAAATAAAGTTTACAACAATAAAGATTGTGCAATTATTAAAAATACAATTAATACAATACTTCAAAATAAAAAATAATAAAAAACTATCCAGGTTGATTTTTGTTTGTGTATGTATAAATTTTAAATGTTTGTCAAGTGACTGTGCAGCATATTGCACTGCAACCTAAACCGAATGAATTTATTTTACTGCAATAATTAAAAAAGTTAATAGATTTAGTTTTATATTTGGAAAACCAGCACCGAATCGCTTATTCAAATTAAGGCTCGGCAGACCCAGCCACCATCTTGAATTTCAACTCCCATAAGAGCAATGTTAACCGCTTAACAAGATTACTGGAATAATAATGATCAGAAAAGTTTTCTGAATATATCATTTTAAAGGTTAGGTCAGTCCGAATATGGATATCATTTAGTATTTAAGTAAATTTTAACACAAAATCAAAGTTTGCTATTTTTTTCTTATTCAATAATACAAACATCAAAAACGTAAAAAGCTCACCACATTTGAAGTTTAATTACCTTTCAAATAAAAATAATTTCAATAAATTTGGATAATTTATGATGAAAAAATGTGCTTTATTGTGGAAGCATGTACTCGCCGAATTTGGGTTCCTAATCAAGTTTTTAGCCTGCACTCTGGTGGTTATCATATCAACTTATTGTTCTCGGAGAAATACTTAGAAAAATAATATATCCGCTAATTTTGAACAAAGAAAGCTGTGTTTAATAACACATACTCATATACATTGTCACGCATGCACATTTCAGTACGTTTACACAGTCAGGGTTAAGTCTGTAATCCTCTAGTTTCCGCCTTTATGAAGCTGTCCTATATTTGCTAGCGGAAGAATGAAAAAAAAACCTCAATGCTAGTATAGCTCTGCGACTTGGCGAGTGCGGTCAGCTCAGAAATATTTGTTCGCTCCTGCCGAGCCTTAATGAGTAAAATAAATAAAAATTCAAAAATACAAATGTTTAAAATTAATTTAACAAAAATTATATTTAAAACACTGTACATTTAAATAAAACAGCACAAATATTTTTAAGTGTGTACATGAAAGTAAAATAAACTAAAAATTAAATTTACAAAATGCATGCACTCAACTTGGTCAATAGTCAAATTTTGCTCATATGCTTAAAAAGCAACCGGATAAACAAAATCACCTGTTTGAACACCATTCGACAGAAAATATTAAATATATTACAATATAAATAAATATTTTAAATAAGGGCATGTATAAACTAACAAGGGTACCTTTTAGATAAACGTATGGTACAATTATAAAATATCACCATTACTATATTTAAATTAACTAAACAAATTGAAAAATTTTCTAAAATATTTATGGAATAGGTTACAGTGTTACAGCTATATAATCAATAAACTCAAAAATCCAATGGTTGTTTTTTTAACCCAACAATTTCTATCAATAGTACTAAAATGACTCGGGGGGCAATTGTACTTAAATAAAAGTTCAGAAAACATAATGTTTAACTTTTGTATATTTTTTGTATGCCATGTTAAAACAGCACTAGTTCTTCACTTATATGGATAAATAACAAATTATATAGTTCTTTTTCCTTGGCAACAAAACAAGTGATGTTTCGAATTCAAACAACAATTGATTACTTGTTGTCCACTAGCTTGTCTCTTAAACCTTTCACTTTTTGTACAAAGTAAGCTTCGAGCGATTCAGCACACTTGAAGAAAGGTGATTCACGAGGATTGTAATAACGGCAGTTATCGAATATTTTTGTCATATCTCCGATGAATTCGCTGAGTTTTTTATACGTTTTTTCTGTTATCCTAAGTTCAATGGTCTGCAAATCTGAAAATTAACATCTAAAATTAATCTATTATTTTAATCACAGAAAAAATTATGTTTGTGAATAAAATTCAGCAAGTATCAGGTTGGAGGAATCATTTTTCATAAATAAATTTATATATAATTTTACTTCACTACATCGTAAAGTACATGCTATTGAAAGTCTAATCCTGATACAGTTGAGCTAAATTATAACAAACTTCCAAAAGGTTATAAATATTGGCAAATAAACTGTTGCCATATATATGCCTTGAGAATGTTTAAAGCAACGGATTTATTTTGCTATTTCTAGTCATGAAGTAAGAAATATCATGGGGTTTTAACTTTTTCATATCTTGAATCTACTCTTATAAAAAATTTCAAGAAGTAAGTTTCCAAAACTTGAACACTTAAAGACAAAGTATGTAGTCAAACAATATATAAGTTTATTTGTTAAACATTAAATAAACATGACATTAAATGTTTTGATTAAAAATGAAACACAAAGACTACTGTTCCAACTAAAGAGCAAACAAAAATATCACATTAGCGTAAATCCTGCGGTGTTACGTTACGCCAAGATTTAATCCAACTACTTACTAAGTAACTTTAGTATATTTTAAGATTGTGAAATAGATACTTACCCATTGGTTCTTTGATAACTTTGTAATAGTCTGGAGCTTCTGTCGGGTCAACTGGCTCCATGAACGGCCATGCACTCTTATGTGTCTGTAAAATTGAATTAAATCAAAACTGTAATGTCTGATCAGATTAAGGCCTCTAGAATAGAAATGTGTACATGTTTTCTATTTATTGTTTTGAATAACTGATTTACAACCAAATGTATATAGACTTTATTTAATATAGATTTGGTTGAAATATTACAGAAGGTGAAGTTTATTTATTATTCCACTTACAGGTGAGTATGATAAAGAAATGAATTGAGATTCTATAAGAAAAATAATTACATATTACAACTAAAGTATACAGGGTATCAATTAAGTCTGGGACCGGTTTAATATTTCGTATATAAGGAAAATTTGAAGGTAGATGTGATTGAGGAACCTACGCTATGTAAAAATAATATTTTGTTAAGATATCAAAAAATGTATCCCGCCATTTTGAATGTAACTTTGTTTTTTTTAAATAGGAAGGTGGTCATGTGATACATCATTTCGATGTAGAATTTCAAGAAAAAACCAACGGTGAAATTTGCACATCCATATTTTTAACCGATTAAAAATATCGGCCAAAAAACAACAAAATCATGTTTTCCGATTTTGCTGTACTATTTTTGTTTTAATATTAATTATTATTCTTTTTGGATTCAGAATTAAATAAGCTTTCAAACGATACGCCACCCAACAATATTTGTAAGTATTTAAAATTTTTGAGTCACGATTTTTTTCAAGATTGATTTCGAATGGTTCAACCAAATATCGTTGTGTGGCATATCGTTTGAAAGCTTATTTAATTCTGAATCTAAAAAGAATAATAATTAATATTAATACAAAAATAGTATAGCAAAATGGGGCAAAATCGGAAAACATGATTTCGTTGTTTTTGGCCACCATTTTTAATCGGTTAAAAATATGGATGTGCAAATCTCACCATTGGTTTTTTTCTAGAAATTCTACATCGAAATGATGTATCACATGACCAACTTCCTATTTAAAAAAAAAACAAAGCTACATTCAAAATGGTGGATACATTTTTTGATACCAATAAAATAGTATTTTTACATAGAGTAGGTTCCTTAATCACATCTACCTTCAAATTTTCCTTATATACGAAATATTAAACCGGTCCCAGACTTAATTGACACCCTGTATATGCCTGCTGCATGAGCTTTATCTACAGTCTATAAGCAACATTTATGTGAACAAATAAAGACACTTAATTATGAATGCAGTAAATTACTACACGGTCAAATTGGATGAAGTTATGTAGCCAAGTTATTATACCCTTCAGAAAAGGGTTGATCGAAATCGGAAAACAAAGAAAGCTAGTAATAAACAAACTTTAATTTTTGTTAAATTTAATCTGTACATTACAAAATATCTTTCATATTTCGGTAAAAAAGTTTTGTTGAATGGCCAATAGTTTTGAATCAGGTGCATATTAATATGAAGTAAAGCTGAATTAGTTCAATAGATATATTCATTTAATCATAGTTAACATAAAGTTTTAATCTATGTCTTATGTTTTATTGATTTCAGCATTGAAAAGTTACTTACTTGTATTTGTTTGATTAATTTCTTAAGTGCCTCAAAATCCTTAGAATTGAGATTCTTCATGTTGGCAAAATTGATGTTAGAATTTCGCTGACAATTCGGACAAACATATTCGTCTATATTGTCAGCTTCTGACTGCAATATGCCGACACAACGTCCATGGAACCAGTCTTGACATCGATCACAGCAAATGTAAAATCTTTAGGACAAATAAAACTATTGATCAACAACCAATTTGAAATGTAATAATCTGTAAGTGATAACTAATTCAATTTGTGATAGACAACGATAACCGCTCAGGTTTCTCGTCTTAAAAAAACTAAATTAATTTGCTGTGAATAATAAAAAATTATATAATTAATTTTTTAGTTTGTTAAACCACAAATGTTTTACTAACGATGTGTCCGCATCCTTAATGGTTTATTAGTTACATTGTATTAGAAACAGCAGATCCTCTGTTCTTTGAGTGAATGATCTAAACTAGATCTGCAGCTGAACCAAGGAAGTAAACACAGCTGATGAATCACCATGTAAGGAAATGCATTGATTTGTTGTACACAGATTTTTTGATAATAAAAATAAGTTATTATAAGTTTATATTTTTTAAATAAGAAAAATCATTTGAAAAATGATTATTTTGGAATTGGTGTTTATTGAATGGTTTTTATTTTGTGAGGGTAAAAATTGCAGTAGAAAATAAAGATTATATTTTTTACAGAATACAGTAGAACCTCTCTTAACCGAAACCCTTTCAACCGAAATAGCGTTTAACCGAAACGGCAAAAAAACTAGGTAGTGTCCACATTATATCGAAAAAGATAGTATTTGATATGTTTGTTTACTATAGCACGATGTGCGGTCTATTTTTAGACAAAAGGAGGAGAAAGTGTAAAGGTGTAAATACAATAACAAGTCATCCAGTTATGCAAAACACCTTATAGATAATAACCATACATACTCTAATTATAATGCTAACATGGAAATATTGCACTTTTGCAAAAAAGGTCGTTACAAGAACGCCATAGAGGAATACGAGATTTATAAAGCCAAAAAATATGATTCCCCATTTCTACTAAACGACCAACTTGACTTCTATTCTAATATGTTATTTGACACACTAATTGATAGGCCCCCCACCTTAAACCAACGGAGATAAGAAGTACGAACCTAATCTCATCTCAACTCAGTTACTTCCGTATGGCCAGGCGTGCATGTCTACGAACGCTACATAATAATTTATGAACAATATTATTTCGTAACGATCTCCACCGAAGTGAAAATTATGTATGTGATAGTGTTGAGTGTTGTGTTTTGTGTATTAGTGTTTTTTGTTTTTGTTTTTTACTGTCCTGATGATGGTCGAATTGACCGAAATCGCGATCGACAACTAAGGTAAGAAAACCTAAAATAGATACTGGATCAGTTGACGTGTAATATTCTTTAATGTAAAGGGGGAATGGGATGGGGCAGGCCAGGTGCCTGACCTTGAGTTTAGTCTAGTGGTTTACTACCTGCTACACACAATACAATACTGTACAGTATTCTGCCAGTCAGTTTGTTTTACACTGTTGTAGCGTCGCGTTAATCAAGTTGTCTATCAATTTATTTCTTAGGGTAAGCTTAAAACAGTACTTAACAAGTTGTAAATACAGTATACTATGTATGTAGAAGCATTTATGTTTTATTAAAAGTTTGTTAAATAATCTAAAAGTGTGGTTTTTATCATTGCCTTTGATTTTTTCATTTTAAACTTTTAAAAAATTTCAATTTTTTAACCGAAATTTCGGTTATCCGAAATGACCTCCGCCCCCTTTATTTCGGTTAACAGAGGTTCTACTGTATATAATAATAAAGACTTATTTATTTGAAAAATGTATTTAAACAAAATATTGATCATGAGCTATTTTGTTTAGTCTGAAATGAGTTACACACATTTTTGTTATTTTATAAGTTTTTTGATTCTCTC
>JAGFPH010000503.1:83584-110137 GCA_018207615.1 Philaenus spumarius
AGGTTTTTATTCTGTTGAAGAGTATTTACATTATTGATGAGTTATCTGAATATTTAAAAAAAAAAAAATTTGCTTTCACCACGTATTTTGTCACAATTATTTATGGTACACTATGTAGTAAGAAATCAAACACCAACATACGAGTAAATTTCTTTAGTAACTAAAATTTAAATGGCGCATGTGATTTCTTATAAAACTTAATTCCAATAAGGATTATAACTTCAATTTTCTGTAAAGTAGCATACACCATTACATTCCAACTATATTTTCATCAAAGAATAACTTTTTTAACACGCTTATATTAGCTTCACTTGTATGTATGTTTCTTTGTAAGTAACTCTCCCTTAGACTAAAAGCCAGTGGCTAATTACTGTTATTATATCTCTCTTACGCAAGTACAATCGTTAGCCGAGCGGTCTAAGGCGCGGGTCGTCGCTGACGTAAATCCCCGATCGTGGGTTCTAATCCCGTCCACGGCCAAATTTTTTTTTCAATAACTAATCAAACTAAAAATAAATATAGTTTAAAAAAACTAAAAAACACGCTTTTATAATACATCGAACTAAAAAGTGAAAAATAAATATAGTTTAAAAAAACTAAAAAACACGCTTTTAGAGCTTATCAAACTAAAAAGTTAAAAATAATTTTTCAAATAAGCTTAAAACAATAATAAACGACAAATACTAGCATTATTGTAAAAAAAGCGTGGGGCGCTTTGTCCATATTTCTCGTACATCGAGCGCCCAACGTTAATATTAATATATTAATGTTACAATTAATATAGCAGCATTTACTACCACTCCTCTTTGAAGCCATGTTGAAAATCCACAACCAAGCAGTAAAAAAACTAAATTTATTCACAAAAACTATATTATGCACAATATATTACAACTATTTGCAAACACAACTATCTACAATTTACCTACATTTTTACACTGCACAACACTACATAGTTATCAGGACGCACTACATTTGTTTACACTACACTTTACCATCAATATTTACATAACCCACCACAGTTTCAACCTACATTTTGACGTTTTCTTGTATTTGCAACTCTACTACAACTTGTTATACGCACGACTTCCATTCGCAACTATTTACACCCACTGGAAAGGTTAGAATAACAACCCTCTTGGTAGCAAAAACCGATTGCGCGCGAAAATGACGGGACGATGAGTCGATGAGTCACCAGCCACGATATATTTTTGTATACACTTCTATTAAGAATTAAATGATAAAACCTTTGTATATTTTGAAAACAAATTTCAAAAAATGTTTACTACTTTTTACGTAAAGTTGAACTTGTTTCTTCTTTTACTGAACATTTTTTTGTTTCTTTAGCTAATAACTTTGAAAATTTTCCATCAATAATTTTTTTACCGGCACATATAAATTCTATTCTTTGTCATAATATAAAGAGCTATAGTATTAGGCCTATTTGTCGATTTCTATACAGAATAATAAAGCAAAGTTAATACACTTAAATGTCATTTTATATAGTTTGCTAAGCCATGTTGATTGAATGGTAAACAATGTTTAGATTAAAATAAATATTAGTATCATACAACATTCTAAATCATTTTACCTTTAATCTTCGAGTGATTAATGAGAATCAAACTTTTCACTAACGGGGAAAAGCAGTTAAAATGTATTACT
Organism: Philaenus spumarius; assembly: GCA_018207615.1. Taxonomy (NCBI): domain Eukaryota; kingdom Metazoa; phylum Arthropoda; class Insecta; order Hemiptera; family Aphrophoridae; genus Philaenus; species Philaenus spumarius. Next base: position 85,244 of record JAGFPH010000503.1, read on the forward strand.
AAAGCTATGTAAGTAATTAACAAGACCCGAGACAATAAATCGTCTGAAAGTCTATAACGAGACGGTAGCCGTGAGCCGTGGGAATATAGCGAGATTCTGGCGCGTACTTAATCGTATCTTTAACCTGCTGTAAAAACTAAACCACTTGAGCTAATTTTTTGAAAAAATATGTTTCATAAAATTTAACTTATTGGCTCAAACTTTTACGCTTACACCTCGTCTCTGACCAAAAAACAAAAAAATTTCTCACAGAACAACTTTTTCGTGTCACAATTTAAAGTTACATATTAAATCTTAGCTTTGGAAATTTATGTTTGCCTTTAAAGATTTTTTATAATTAATAATTTTTATAACAATATCATCCCACACTAATATTCTGTCAGTGTGTAAAATTTCAAAGGAATCGGTGTGTTGCAAGTGTTCAAAACAACAGTGTATTTGAAACACGAGCATCACAATTTTAGCATCATCTCCGAGCCGTTTTAGGCACACTTGATTATTTCATACTGTATACAGGCGATGGGCCAGTCTATTTTATTCTGTGGTCGCTGGTGCGATGGCAAGGGGTTGGAGGGGAGTGTGCGACACTGGCGCTGACAGCCTGCGCCTCGTTGCGGCCGCCGTGCTAAGCTTGTTTTGGCGCGAATAAAATCGGCTGACTATTCTCCATATACATTGCGCTTCTTATAGTTTCTGTATTCATTGGTAGTACATTGGCATGACAAAAAGACCCTTAAATATTAGATTAAATAAACATAAAAAGAACTCACGTTTAGGCCATGTAGCTGATAAATTGAAAATAACATATTTTGTCTGAAAATCATAAGTTTAATTGTGAATAGGCAAAAACAATACATTGGGGAAAAACTTTTACAAATGAAAAATAATTGAAGCCTTGTATATAAAATTAGCGCACAACTCGATCATCCAAACTAGTGTAAAAATAAGGCCATTGTGGTTACCATTACTACTTAACCTTTTCACTGTGTATTAAAATCCAAGCAGCTCCCTATATTTTGCAATTATTAATTAAATTTTTGTACTAAATATCCCTTAATTTTTTAGTAAGGTTTATTTTACTTAAATATCCCTTTATTACTATATCTTCCATAAATATATACGATCATTTGTTGGGTGTTTTTAGATTATAAACTGCTAATAACATAGTGGCCAAATTGTTTACTTTGGGAATTTATTTTATTATATATTGATAAAAAAATAATTAAATGTATATAATATTTTCTAAATACTAAATAATCCCAAAATAATTATTACCTAGTGTTTAGGGTTTGTTTTAAACTTTGTTAAGGGGTGCAGACTATAGCTACATATGTGGAGAGGATACTGGCACCACTTTGAGCTTAATAACATTTTATGTGTAACACATAATATACAAACACTATAAAATTATTCACTCAGAATATCAAAGACATTATATTTTGCCTTTGCTTAGAATTTATTTGGACAATGCAATAAGTTAAAACTAAGAATATAATATAAAAAATATATAAAGTGAAGTAGTTTATGTAATTTTATGCTTTGTCCATACATTTTGTGACTTGTCCTGCTTGTGTTTTTATGAAGTTTGGAATTTTGTATATTACACATAATGTGTTTGTTATTTAAATACCTCTATTAGTTCTTATTCACCCTTATTTATTATGATAGTGTATCATCTTTGTTGTTTTAAATCATTGTCGTGTTAGTTTTTGTCATATTTGTGATTTATTTATTTTTATTTGGGATTATGCAATTGATTTTTACTGTAAAAGTATTTATGCTTAATGATGCTTGGCATAAATGATGATCGCAAATGATTTTTACCTCAAAAAGGAAATATTTTTAAGTAAGTGCATAACATTGGTTTACAAATAGTTGGCTGGAATCTCGATCTTACAAACTAATTAATTGTCAATTAATTAATCAATATGAAATTTGAACATAGTCAAATAATTTGAATATAAAGATTTTTTTATTTTTGTGTTTTTTTATTATCTTCAGAACATGTTTTATTACTTTTATAAACAGGAAAAAAACAATTTATGTATTTACTTCAATAAAACCAACATTTACCAGGCGATGATAACCACCTAGGTTTTTCGCCTTTAAAAACAAAAAAAACAAAAAACCAACATTTATTTTGATTGATTTTAGTCTCCAATGAAGACTCCGGCAACTGCAGTGTCCAATCCTGCTACTACAGTTGTTACTCCAGTAGCACCTCCTCCAACACAACAGAACTCTCCATCATCTCTGACCAAGGAACAGGAAACTGCTTTATTAGCTGGACAACCTCCTGGTACCATCATAAGAGCCATCACGGCCCAAGTTATACAAACTCCACAAGGACCTAGGATCGTACTGCAGGGATTGACCGGTACGGATTTTACTCCTCAACAGCTAGTCATTGTTCAGCAACAAGTTAAACAACAGCTTCTGAAAGGTAAATTCAACTTATCAACTACTTATTAATTTTACATTTAGAATTTATTTATTAACAATACGTTTTACAGTAGAGCGTCGAAAATCCGAACTAATTGGGACCGAGGGGGGTTCGGATTTTCAATTTGTTCGGATTTTTGAAAATAACCAAGAAAATGCTATTTAAGCTAAAATATATGACCTTTAATCGATTAAAGTGGTTAAACAGTACAAGCAGAAAGTAAGACTACTTACATATTATGATTTAGAAGAACCTTCACGTCATGATTACGCTTGGAACTCTCAATTACAGTGCAGTATGTACTGTACATGTTTAAAAATTGACTTGTACATTATAGTTAACACAAACGAAAAATAAAAAAATTACTATACAGTACACTACTGTATGTAAAACACACTGTTATAATGATTACACAAAGAGAAATGAATGAACTTTCTGTATGAAAAAACTAAAAATGTACGAAAGACAGAGCAATGATATCTACTGTCCTGTAGACACTGACTGACTGAGGGTGGAAGTGATAACTGATAAAGATATAGACTGAGTTAGTGGGGCGAGCTAGTGTAGACAAAAATAGACAAGCCAAGGTTATTACCCCGCCCCGCCCCGCTTTGTTCAACTATGAGACAAACACAATGTTTGTTTACTGCTTATTAGCATGACAGTGAAAATACTGACAGCCAATCTGCTGTGAGGGCGTGTGAAAGCAGGTAGTATTAAGAAGTGTTTAAAAAGAGATACTGTAATGTATTGTCAAACTGCAGTGAAGATTTTTGTGGATTTTTTAACGACGCAATTGAAATTTGCGAAATAAAATTTTTGCAGGGGCTGCCTCGGAATGCGTTCGGATTTTTGACGTTTCGGATTATTGACGTTCGGATTATCGACGCTCTACTGTACCAGCAAGTATACAAAAAACAGTGCAATAAAAACGTTTCAGGACTAACAAAAAGTTTGATATTTTATATTTAAATACACGATTTTAATGAGAAAAAATTGGCTAGGTAACCCATGAGCAAAACATGGGTGACTATATTGAGGTCACTTTACTAACTAAAACAAAACGCAAAACAAATTCAGACGACAGAAGCTCTAATAAAATTATAAAATTGATTTCTTCAGTCATCTTATTAAAATTTGAATTAATAAAAACAGTTTTTATACACAAATAACATCACATAAGATATTTATACACAACAATGTATACTATGACAAACTCTCCCAAACATGTTTTTTTTTTATATATATTTATGGAATAGTGTATTACGTTACAAGCCTGGCAAAAAGGGTTTTCCATGCAAGTATGATAGTTCCCGTGCGAGGCGCACCCGATTGCAAAATTTTCATGCAAGCACGGAAAAACCTACCGGGTGAATTACATACGATACTTTTCATTATATTATACCGAAAAAATAACATACTTCTGTTGATCATCAAGAAAACATCTTTTTATTTAAAAAAAAAAAAACAATTTAAACTCGATACTTAACTATAATTTATTCTAAATAATTATACTATTTGAAATTAATTTATACTACAATTTGTGTAACTTTTTATATTTAACCCTTTGCTTAATGGAGAGATGTGTTTTATATGTTCTCATCAGTAGCTTCATTTAAGAATTGCTTAAATTACTCTGATGTAAGTATCTTTGACTTTTTTGGCATGTAGTACTCTGACATTTCAGAAAAGTGTTTCTTTTAGGAAAGTAATTAACATTTGAAAATTTACTCCATAAAGAAGTAGGTTTCATGTGTGATAAATAAACAAGTAGCATGTCATCACTTGCTTGATTTTTCTATTGGCAAAATTGGTTGTATTCAATTTCATACAACTTTTGCTGTCTTTTGATTTTCTTAGCAGCAAATTCACAGTTATTTCTTGTGATTGTTTTAAAATTTTATCCGGAATATCAGGCTTATTACAGTATATTCATTACTGAAATCCATTATGGAAATTTTAGTACATAAAAGATGCATAAACCATGTTTACTCTTATTTTAGACTTTTGGAACTAACCTCTAATGAATAAATGTGTTATTATTAAAATCAGCTGTTTAAATAAAACTGATATGTTTATTCGTATTTGTAAAATCAGCTGGTGCACAGAAAATGTACACTGTAGTGCACGGAAATAAAGACTTACTTGTCTATGAACAGGTATAGAAATCAGCTGTTTTCGATGTAGTATAATGAAAAGTTTTATATTTCAGTTTAAAACTAATCATCACAGAAAAAAATAATACAAAATTGAGAACAGACTTTTTTCAGTGTTGAATTTGTCTTAAAAAATGATGATTGAGATTACTACAATCTTTGAGGTATTATATATTTTATAAATTATTTAAATAATTGTAAATTTTCTTAATGGTTTATCACATTTCTATTGTTGCAGCACAAGCAGCAGCAGGAAATCAAGGCGTTTTAGGACCTACAAAGATCTACCTTGCTGTGCAACCGTCAGTCTCAGCTGTAGCATCACAACCACCTCTTCCTCCTACAGGAACTGCAGCCGTCACCCCTGACAATAAACCTCAAGCTAAAGTTGTCGTTCAGCAAGTTGCGCAGCCTGATTCAGCTCCTGTACGTATTAATTTTAACTATTACTAATGCTGTGGGCTTCAACTAACAGTAGGAATCTTTAAGAGTATGTCGATAAAACAACAAAGTGATGATTCTTCAAGGCATGCTTTACTATTGTTTATTGGAAATGGGTATATTCTAATTTGGTTTCCACTTTCGAAACTGAGATATCATTATTACATTCTTGCGGTTCGGTTTCATAAAACAAATATTTGTTTGGAATTATAAAATACAAGCATTGTCTCCCTTCTCTACTTAAAAGCTGAACCACTGAAATAAATACTTTTATTGACTTTAATGTATGTACAGTATATACAAAGTCTGAAATATAGTAAATGATTTGTGAGCCGATTTTGATCAAATTAATAAGTATTTGTATTCCTAGTGTTTGCTTTGCTATAAAATAATTCCTCAAATTCTTCTTTTTTTTTTTTTTTTTTTTTTTTTTTTTAATTATTTCCTATATTTTTTTTTTTTTTTTTTTTTTTTTTTTTTTTGTAGATGCTCTAAATCTATTTATGTTCAATTATTAGAGTGATATATTCAATATGGAATAATCAATCACAAATTCATTGTCATAACCGCTGATCACTAAACAATGGTATACCTTGTCCTTAGTTTTGATAAAGATTTTGTATAATGTAAATGTCTGCAAATGGAAATTGGCAACAATCATATTTCCAATTAGTTTAGAATGGAAGGGTTCTGTTATGTATAATTTTTCATTGGAACTGTTTTAGGTTTCATGTTTTTCATCAACCCTTTTTGATAGTGTTTTTGAAGATGTTTAAAATACTTTGATATACAATGTGCATCTTTAATGTGATTCCAATAAAATTGCTAGAATCTAGATCTGGAGAATAATGTTCACTTAACTCTAGGTGGAAGTGTTCGAGTAAACAATATTCAAGTAATTTATGTTCAGTTGTTTTAATACCATTGAGCTTGAAGTGTTGATGCCAATATATAATGACATTAATTAATCAGATACATTTTGGACGGTGATAGCTCCGTTGGTAATATGGTGTGCATGAGATGTGAAGGTTCAGGCTGTTGTAGGTTCGAATCCAGTGATTGATATTAACTTTTTCAATGTGTAACTAATATCCCCATCCTTCATTAGTCCTATGGGCACCAAGAAAGGACAAACATTAAGAATGAAAAGAAAAAAACATTTTAATGACTCAACATTTTGCTTTATTTGAGATGGTGGTATAGTAAACATTCATAAATAAACTATTGTATGACTTGATTCCATCAAATTTGTCATCTCTTCATTTGTAAAATCTTCTGCTGTTCATTAAATTAAGTTGTACAAACGAAAGTACAGTATAGTCCTAATATTTCAAGTTGAATGGGACCGAGAGTATCTCGGATTGTGAATTACACAGAATATGCAGAGATTAAAATAAAACTACCATTTGTAGTCTTCGTATTAACGTAAAAATGGAAGTTTTATTAATTTTTAGACACGCCCGGAGTGGAGTCGAGTGACCTTGTTAAAAAGGGGTGGGGAATTCTGCAGTGGCAGGAAAAGTTTGTTCCTATGGTATTATTGCATATTGAAAGCGCTATTTGTGGCTCGAGTTAAACGGAACCTCGGATTATCGCAACTCGACTTATCGGGGCTCTACTGTACTTATTATATGGTAATTTCCAAAATTATAGGAATATAAATATTGTTCTAAAATAAACGGTATCAGTTAACTGACACAAACTTTCTCCCAACTTACTGTAGTCAAAATAATATTGTTTTTAATCATTTTATTTACTACTTTTTAGAACAAAACAAAAAAATAATATTCTACCTACGTCAATCGTATAAAAAAATTATTGTCCCAGGCGGGATTCGATCACGCGACCTTTGAATTACTGGCCGTGCTCGCTACCGTGGTGCTACCCCGTGCGGTCGCCGCCGCGATGCTAGATTGACAACACAAACTTGTTTATTTTTAAACATTTCCCCATAATTATAAAACGCTGAAGTTTTGATAAAAGCGGGTGGTGTCATTTTGTTTGGCATCTTAAGCATTATAAATACTGAAAATTTGATCAAAATCGTTAGAGCCGTTTTTGAGAAATTTGTATTTTTGTCATTTTTTATGGGTTTTTAGGGGTAAATTTCCCTTAAAAATTAAAAATTCCAAAAAATGAAAAAACGCCTGGAGATATTAGGGTTTAGTACCTACATACCAAATTTCATGAAAATCGGACCAATAGTGTCCTCTCTGGTCGTGTATACATACAGACAGACTGACAGACAGACACCACTCTAAAAACACTTTTTTGGGTTCAGGGAGCACCAAAACAAAAAATTCCACTAAAAATATTTTTGGGTTCAGAGAGCACCAACACAGATAATTGCACTAAACAATTTTTTGTGGTTCTGGGAGCACCAAAACGGATAATTCAACTGAAAATTCAAATTCGAACATTTTTACGAAAACAATACTTTCTCCATATACTACGTATAGGGTGGAGAAAGTAAAAAATAATAGCTGGGATTTTTTATTTACCGCTCTATATACAATTTTGTCTATTCAGAACTTGAAATATATTTTTTTTAATCAATTGTCACTAATTATTGAAATATGTTGCAAGAAAAGGAATGTATCCATTATTAATATTAGCAATTTTGGCCATGTGGCAAGTGAAATGGTATTATAAGAACATTTTACATTCATAGTTTGGTATAGTTTTGTGTTAATTTTCAAACATTTTAAATTTTGTATTTGTTGTAATTTAATAATTATTTTATTTATGTATTTAAAGTTAAGGATTAATTAAGAATTTTTTTAAACTTTATCTTTTATATTGTGTTATATTTAGTAATAATATTTCTACTGTTAAAACATATTTATATATATTATTGTACATGTGCTTGATAGCATAATTAAAATTATCATTTTAATTTGTAATATATATGCTTTTTATAACTAATATTTCATACAACTAATATTTCTTACTAACAATTGAATTTGTATTTTAATTGCTTTTTTAACAATATCTCCTTTTAAGATTGTAACAAAAATTTTAAATTATTCCAACAAGAACTTTTACTGTTATGATTTATTTACTGTTCTACTGCCTTTCTTATATTTTTTGCATTTTTTTATTAACATTTTTTTTACAATATTCATCAGTTATTATCTGTTAAGTTAGTACTCTTTTCGTTAATATTGTTAAATAGATACATAGTTAAATAAAAGATTCCTTACTTTAAATATTCATTATGTACTTAATTGAAGAATCCAAACCATGATTTGTTATTCCTAATTCCCAGAGAGTTTTATTTTATGGGAGTAATAAAAGTCAAAAGTGTAGATGCATAATCATCAGTTGCAGGAGTTCAACCCAATCAGGCATGCTTCCACTTGCTACATTTTCATATGTTTAAGTTTAGTTGTTGTATTATAATATTATGTTTGAAAATTGTTTAAATGAGTGCATTTTTAAAAGTGTTCTATTATTTTTGCCCAATCTAAACTATTTTTATGCCCAAAAGTCTCTCAGTTGATTTCCAAAACTATGCTGATACTTATGTAGCTTTTGTACAGGGTGACAGACAGGCGGAAATCGAAACATCAATTTATCACTTTCTTTAGGTTACAAAGTTAAAAATGAATAATTAATACAAATCAAAATTTCGGTTTTCACCTTTACCCAACTTTATTTAAGTTTGCATACTCTATTTTTTAGTAAAAAAATATGAAAGTCGTACTACCGTATTATTTTGTTTCCATTGTCAAAAAAAGTAATTTTCACTTCATTGGGATTCAAGCACGTACCTATCCATTTTTTGTAAACCATTTATCACAAAAAAAGACCTTTCTGATTGTGTATTTTCTATAGTAAAATATTTGGATTTGTAGCAATAAGTAGCTATTTTATTGTTTGTGTAGTAATTGTATTTCGAAAGAACACTAAATATTATTAATCAACAATATTCTTTGTGTTTCTAATTATTTTACTAAACCGAGACCGCTACACATTGACTTAAGTTCAATTACTTTATTTTTAATGTAATGTTATATGAACAGATTTTTTTCTTGAGTAATCAGAAATCCTCATACATAAAAAAGAAGGCAGTCTTTTTGTTACTGTTTGAACATTTGCACATTATTTTATCTATTATAAGTTAAAGGAAAAATGAGAAGAATTTGTGAAGTATTGAATTTTTCAATAAAGAGGCAAAGACAAAAAGAAATCTGGTACCAATTATTGTCATGTAAATAGTAAGTTTTACAATAAATGTCTTGAGTTTGAAAATTGTGGTCTTCATGTTATAGTTTCAAAACAGATGAAAAAGTTACAGTGCGAACAATTCTGAATTTTAAGTACAGGTTTAAATTTGGTTTTTGCAAAGTTTGAATATACACATGTTATACAGCTGTCTTGTCTATCTTACCAGTCCCCTTGCTGGATGTTATCGAAGTGAGAGTGATCCATGTAGATGTATCCCTTGTAGATTAAAAATAATGCGATAAACAATCTTTGGTTGCCAATGCAAGGAGTAAACTCTTGTATTTTAATTTTGTATTGTTTATTTATTTTGTTCCTTATACCAGAGTTTATTAAAATGGTTTAAAGAAATAAAAATAGGTCAATGATTACAACTGAAAAATTGTAAATCAATTATTTTTCTAGCAGGAAGCTTTCAACATAAATTTAAATTTTTGTTTTAATATTTTGTACTACTATATTGTGGGAATCTGCAATTAGGCTCAAAGTATAAACATTAGACAGAAAAAAATATTGTCTACAAACATAAAAAATAAAATATGAAGTTTTGTCTGCAAAGTGTTAGTTCTGCAAAAGATATTTGTTAAAGTCTGTAAGAACTGAAACTGGTAAAAAAAAACACAAGAGCCCTGGTTGGTGTAGTGGCTTTTTTTTGTACTTAGAGTGGATAAATTATATATAAATAAAATCTGATCTGCAAATTCATAGTATTCAAATTCAACATTTTGTGCTATCCGTTGTACCAAAATTATTCACTAAAGTAGAAGTAATCATTATGAATAAAACAAAACTTTTATGATAATATATTTTTAATTAGATTTCGCATTAGGGAAATTACTAACAACAATTTTCATTATTACTAAACTTTTTTATTATTTTAAATAGTTTTAACTACTAATAAAAATCTTAATTTGAAATTGTCGCTTGAAAATAAAATTATTGGTGTTTTTGTAATAGCACTGGTATACCTAAAGAAATCCTAACTTAGTAGAAATACAATTCCAGACAAAATTCACGGACAAAAAAATTTTTCCTTGTATTTAGGTTTATAGTAAATACTTATGTTACATAATTATAATGTGATAAGTATTCCAATCAATTTTGATTTAGAATAGATCTAGTTTACTTACCTTCCTTAAATCTTATATCTTCCTCTAGCTCCACCAGAGTCACAACAAAACCACAACACTCCTTCTATTGATAGGTAATTTTCTAGCAGCACATCACTGTTTAACTTCTTTTTCAGTTATCTTGTACATATTTTATTTGTGTTGATGAAACTTATAATTTTATTGAAGCTGAAGTAGCCAGATTGAATTTCTTAAAGACAATTAGGCCTACTGGCTCTACCAAGAAGAATGGGTTGAAGAATCTGAGTTGTGAGGATCAATACACATTCATGAGGAAAACAGCAGTAAGCGCTCAGTCATCATGGTCAGATGGGTTTAGAAATGTGTACTTTTCAGCCAAACAATGTTTCAGAGAACCTTAGCTGACCAATAGATGCCGTACAAGTCTTGTTCTCACCGAGCAGCATGTGTAGCCAAACTCAAATATTTCTGAGAACATGTAAAATGCAATTTAAATGACTAATGAGAAGTACAGTTTTCGGACAAAATTTAAATTAATTTGTAAAATTTAGATGCACTCAAGTGTGATAGAGAGTTAGAAGATTACATCTCGCCCAGAGAGCATATTGAGAGAGGCTGCCTTATGGTTCACGGAGAAATAAGGCAGGAAGCCCTCACAGATTCATCATTATGTGCTCTGAATGCTCTGGTTCTAGAAAAGCAATTATCATAATTTGTGTCCCTTATTTGTCCAAATGTTTTACTAATACATGACAACACCCAACCGGTGATTGCTTTCTTGAGAAAAAATTGTGTCTATCGGCAAGCTACCAAGAAACCTAGATCTACATCCAATATCATACTTGTGTATTAAAAAAGTGGTTTAGCCAAAAATTAACTTGCAGCTCACATTCCGGAATAAAAAATGTTTTTTTTTTTTATCATAGAACATACTTCAGGAAGACATTCATTATCTCTTCAGAGGGATGTAGAAAAAGCTAAGGATGTTATAAAATTGAAGGAGATAGCACTTAATACTTAAAAGACATTTAAAGGCGGACATATTGTTTAGCTTTATTTTTAAAATTAGTTATTTTGATTTAAATTTATTGAAAATTAGAGAATTTTAACGAAATAAACAACGGCATACAGAAGGGGGGCGGGAAAATATCTGGCTTCTCAAATGAAAGCTTATGCTTGCCACAAAGTAGAAATAATTTAGTTTTAATATAGTGGGAGTTTCATAAAATGTACTTTTTCTTTAAAATTTCAAATGTCATGGTGTCATTAGTTTTACTCTTTTTAGTAAATCATTAAAAATACGTTAGTATTATTATTATTGCATTAATCAAACAGTTTTTTAAAACATAATATTCTTGTGTTTTAGATTAAAATTGTGCAAAAAATCTGTTACAATGTAGAGTTAACATGAAAAAGACCAATTGCTTACCATTAATAACAAATGAGGTATTATTGTTTGATCTTTGAATATTGAGATAGTTGTATGAAGTAATTATTCGTAACAGTAAAAACCTCCTTATATGTACAGTGTTTTTAATCTAAACAATACTTATACTATTGGTGCTACGATGAAAACTATGTCTTGCTCTAAAGAACCAGTACTTAAGACTATATAAGAATACTCTTGTCTGAGAAATTTGAATACCAGATGTTCAAATAGATTGTCATTATCTTTTTGGAAGAGAACAAGTCTAAAATATTAGCCACTATGCAAGAGCTCCAGAATGACAGATAAGTCCTGCATGACTGCAGCTTGCTTGATTAAGTATCAGCATAGATCATGAATAATAAATAGATCTTGCATCCATACGGCAGCAGTGTGGCGAGAATTAGGTTGTCGCGAAAATAGTATATGATTGCCGCGAGGTAGCGCTAGGGAGAAATCATTGGTAGCATTCATTGGTGTTTCAGACAGCTTCCGTCGTTTCTCCAATAGATAGCGCCACTATCGTCGAATTTCCAGTGGAACGAAATATTGCATTGGATCGGAGTTCTATTAGGTTATCCAAATACAATGGTATCAGCTAATCCTAGCTTGGTTCTTCATAAGCCCAGAAAATAAACAGTCCATTGATGTAAGTTCAGGTGACTTGGCCGGCCATTTTATTGCTCCTCTTTGACCAATCCAGTGATTAGGGTTATGCACAATCATAACAATTTTTCAATATACACTGAACAAAACAATACTACTTCATTCAAGACTATTTAAATAAGTTGGCTTTGTGTGCTTTAACTATAAACTATCACATCCCTATTTTCTCAGCTCTAAAACTTCAGGAAATATTTTCTCTGAAATTCTTTGAATGTATTGCTTAGTGGTTTACTCAAAACAAAAACTATTGACACCAATACATTCTAAATATTCACGAAAAATATGATTATTAAAGTTTTTGAACACCTTTATATTGAAATTAAATTATTTCTTAGAAGCAGAAAGTTGTTTCTACTTATCCATTTGTAAATCAAACATATATAAATTTTAAGATTGCATAAAAACATATTATTTGAAAAGGAAAAATACTAGGTGCAATTACTTTATCCAGAAAAATAGTTGACATAATAATTTTAGTGCAAAATGTTAAATTTAAAAACCTTTTGTTAGAAACGGTAATACTATAGATGGATTTATTAGACAGCGACCTGCGCGGAAACCTTCACCTACCTCTCCTACACGAGCAAGATTTTCCGCGCAGGTCGCCGTCTAATTAATCCATCTATAGACAGTATTTTTACGTTTTATAAAATTTCAAAATTTTTATATCATGTTTTATTTCCAAGTATGAATAGTCCAAATTGAAAATCTAACTCATGAAATAACATAAGTACGAGTATTACGATCTTGTCGCCATTTTACCATAAATAAAAATGTTTCTTATACTATGGAAAAAAATTAACAATTCACAGAGTACTTATGAATTGGCCACGAATTCATGGTGTTGGATGAGAAGGATAGTTACACTTACGCATGCTCAATTCACTCACACAATTAACCTTAACCTCCATGTGACTCGTCAAGTGTGCATCTCTTGACAATTCACATTTTTGTATACTCATGTCATTAAGAAAAACTATTTTATTGAATTGTACAATCAATTCAAAGCATACTGATAACAAACATAAATGCAACATATCTACTAGGTAAAGTGACTAATCAAATTACATGGGGAAAGTAGAGAATAACTTAATTACATTTCCACTAAAATAAATAATTAATTTTTTGTAAAAACCTGTATAGATGTATTTTTTATTCTTTAAATAGTTGAAATACTAAAATAATTTCTGTCTGCAAAAAACTTAATTTAAAACCTTAAAGTTGCATTGTTTGTTTAAATAATATTCAATTTTGTTTCATAACACGTTTATCTTCCTGAATTCTTATTGATTGCTAATATGTGGGTTTTGTATAATTCTATTCATCTATTGTTATCGTTCATATGCACTCTTATTACTTTTAAATGTACATGAAAGTGTAATGATTATTGCCATAGTTTATGATTTTATTGTTTAAATAAAATGTGTGTGGAATATAGATTTTATTACATTCAATAAAAATATGTCAATTAACACACATTTTAAACTACGCTAATTTCATATGACCTTGTTATTATATTTATTAGAACTGATTATGTTTTAATTGTCAAAGGCATACCGTTGTTTGAACTAGGTTTCTACAGAATTCTCTATCGAATTCATTGCACCTTGTATTAATAAACAATTCAAAGCCGTTAAAATGATTAATTTGAGGCAACAACAATGTAATGTAATAGACAACTTATAGTTAAAGTTGGGCCTAATACTCGTGTGTATGAGTCCCTGATCCCACTGCCGGGAAGGAGTAGACAGAGTACATGAACAGTCAACCCAAATGCCAAATATTTTACTTATCTTTAAGTAAAGTTGGTTTAAGCAGCTTCCTTGATTGTCATGGGATGTACGGCTAGATTATAATGTAATGGTAGTTGCCACATGGTTGATTGTGGTTCACCTGTGCTTACCTGAGGGTTTTCTAACTTACTTATTGTTTTCAAGCAAGTAAAATGTTTTGGATTAGTCACATACTTTTGAGATAGTCCTTGGTATTCATTGCCTCAGGTCTTACAACAAAGAGGAATTACCAAAAATGCCCACCCAATATGAACACAATCACTATTCTTTGCTTCCTGTGTTATGGTTTTTCTTGGAAATTCAGTAGGTTATATTGTAAGAGAACTAAACTGGGGTATAATACCCAAAGCCTCTTCAGAAGAAATCAGAATGTTTTTCTTAAAGGAAGTACAACATCTTTAAAATATTTGCAACTGATTAAATTTATTATTAACTCCCAATCAGTAATACCATTTTGTATTTGATCTGATGTAAGTTTATCACATGGAAGTGTCTTCATAAAATTTACTTCAGTTTATACTAAATAACAAAATAAGGTGTTTACTATTTAGAAGTAGGGGGAAATGGTGGTTTTTTAATAATGACATATTAAGTTTGAATCATTTTGTCGTTTAATTACTGTATGTTGTAATATTTTATGACTGTTTTTCTTCTTCAGGTTGGAATGAGTGGTAATGCAGTAACACCGCAACAGAATGTTATAGTGAATGGACAGCAGCAGTTGTTGTCACCACCATTAGGTCAAGCTGCTTCCCCTTCTACACAAGCTACCTCGCCGAAAGAATTTGTCCTAACTCCTGATTATATCCAACAAAGTGAGTCAATTGTATATCTCTAAAAACCACTTATAGGTATTAATTTGTAGTCCTACATGAAAAAAGGGATAATAAGTTTAGAAATTTATTTTAACTCTGAGATAGCAATGCGATTGTGAGTAATACCAATCAAATGGTAACGATTTAAGTATATGATTTATGATGAAATATGATTTGAGTATACAGTAAAACCTCTCTTAACCGAAACCCTTTCAACCGAAATAGCGTTTAACCGAAACGGCAAAAAAACTAGGTACGTGTCCACATTATATCGAAAAAGATAGTATTTGATATGTTTACTATAGCATGATGTGCGGTCTATTTAGACAAAAGGAGGAGAAAGTGTAAAGGGGGAATGGGATGGGGCAGGCGGGGTGCCTGACCTTGAGTTTAGTCTAGTGGTTTACTACCTGCTACACACAATACAATACTGTACAGTACCGTATTCTGCCAGTCAGTTTGTTTTACACTGTTGTAGCGTCTCGTTAATCAAGTTGTCTATTAATTTATTTCTTAGGGTTTCTCGCTCTTCTGTAGTCTAGTGGCTTAAAACAGTACTTAACAAGTTGTAAATACAGTATACTATGTATGTAGAAGCATTATTTATGTTTTACTAAAAGTTTGTTAAATAATCTAAAAGTGTGGTTTTTATCATTACCTTTGATTTTTTCATTTTAAACTTTTAAAAAATTTCAATTTTTTAACCGAAATTTTGGTTATCCGAAATGACCTCCGCCCCCTTTATTTCGGTTAACAGAGGTTCTACTGTATTTTTATAAAATTCTAAATGTTTAACAACTTATTACTAAAAAATGTGGTAAAGGTAATTATTTTGTATTTAATAGTTACAAATTTTTACATTTGTAGTAAGACCCTACTTCATAGGCTAGTGTTACAAAATCATTCTTCGCTACAAAATTAGTTTCCTATTAAATATCTTCTTTTTAATAGATTCTTCAATAGATCCTCCATTTTGGTGATGACAATTTAAAAAATTGTTCGATTTGAAGAAAAAATATTTTCTTTAATAATGTAACTCACTTTCTTCTTTGCGAAAACTGTTCTAAAAATGTATATACTGTGGACTCAATTTAGAAATTGAAATTGTATTGAGCATGGTGTTGACACACAAAGTGTTGAAATCATTTCATACTGAAATATCTTTTGCAAGATTAGTAGCAGTGGGAACACCATGATCATCATTGTTTATAGAAACATATAGTGACAATCTAAAGCTAGAACTAAGGAAGTATACTTTTTCTGTTTGCAATTGCACTGTATCTCAATGAGAAACAAATTTTAATAACTAAATGAACATTTTATGAACTCAATTATTCAATGTCAATACTCAATATTTGTATTGTAATAATTAAATCGATGTTGGCTAATTTTGTGTTACTTAAATTTCTATTGTAGCAATAAAAAATGCATTAAAGCAAGAAAATCTGAATCCCGAAATAGAAGAAAAACTTATACAACTACAACGTTACCAAGAGAAACAAATGAAACAGGAAGTCTCTCCTGCGGTACCTACGCCTGCTCCTATGGCTAGCCCTGCTGTACCTGTAGTGAAGGCTGCGCCTGTAAAGAAAAGGCTTGTCTCGGAAAGTGTGGACTCTGAAGTACCTAAGAAGAAAGCACCAAAAGTCGAAACCAAAGAGACAAAGTGAGTTAGACTGATTGGGTCAATAACAATTAACTTTAAATAGATTATTGTTCATTCAGTTGTCCAGCCAGTTTATTTAACCCTAGAACCGGTAGGTTAAATTCCTAGAATGATAGGCAATTTTAGCACTTCATGCATCTGTTGGTTTAAAAAATCACACAAAATAAATTATATATATACAAATCATAATGTTTTGTATATAATTGTTTTTGGTATTAACTATAGAACATGATAATACTATAACTAAGGCACCAATCTGTATCCATAAAATGTTATTCTTCAATAAGTGAGTCATTTTTTATTGCACAAAAAGATATTTTTTACTTTCACTTCCTGTAGCTTGAATACAAATTTAAAATTTTTAAGAAATGTTAAAAATGTTCACTGCTCCATTATGAAAAAAAAAATAGTATTACGACTCCTATCAGTTCTAGGGTTAATAGTTTGTATTAAAAATTGTTAAATTTATTACAATTTAGACATTACAAAACAAAAATATTCAGAATAAATTTGTAACTAGACAAACTGTCAATTTATTGAAAATCTTTATTTGTCAGTAATACAACAAATATGTTGAATATCCATTTTGTTTTATAAATGTAATATGTTCAGTGATTTCATGATTTCATACAGTAAAACCTTTTAAAACTGATTTATTTGAATTAAAAGAGAAATTTCATCAGCTACAAATGTTTGTGTACCTAAATATTTTGAATGAAATGACGATCATTTATTATTTTTAACTCTAGCTAAAGTCCATTTATTTCCAAGTCATTATTACCAAGTGTTATTAGTTTATATTTTTCTCTGTAGGAGTGAAAAGTCACCTGCAGGAAATTCAAAATCAAGATCAGGAAAATGGCAGGAGGAGAGAAAACGGCAGCAGATACAGACCAAACTACAAGTGTTGCTTTTCAGGCATAAAGAACTGCTAAAGAAAGACATCCTTAAGAAGAGAGCACTGTTAGAAAAGGACTTGCAGATCACAATACAGGTAGATCTATACAATATTTTTAACTTTACTACGAGGATCAATTGTTAGTAAATGATATTTGTCTAAATTTTAATATAAGTCGTATAAAAAATATTTAAAATAATAATGTTTTGTTTATGATAATTTCCTTTTAATATAATTAAAATTCAATTTTTTTATTCAGCTCCAATAGTTTTGTGTGAGACTCTTGTGCGTTAAAAGTGAAACTTCTTAGGTTCTAGAAACAGTTTTTCCATTGCTCTCTTTGTATTTGATATTTTACATGATCAGCTTTGAGATTAGAAATTATTTAAAACTAGTGGACCCGGCAATGCTTCGTTATTGTTTGATTTGGGTATTTAAAAATTATATAGGTAGACTACTGGATTTTACAACAGCCAAGTAGATTACTTTTTTGCGTACTTTCGCCATTGTATTTTAAATTACACTTTAATGCCAGTATTTCATAGAAACTAGCACAAAACTAATTGTATTTGGGCATCGTTTTCTTTCATGGCCATTCGCTGTTGTATATTAAATTTCATTTCATAAAATTAGCCCAAAAGCATTTGGATGCTGTTTTTTTCCTGGATGTTCACAGTGGTTTTTAAACTATGTTTTCACACCGTTATTTCATAAAATTATCGCAAATTATATTCAGCCATCAATTTTTTTGTGGGCTACACCATTGTATTTTTAATAATATTTTAATCGTGGTATTTCATAAATTTAGCTTACATTGTATTCGGTCGTTGATTTATTTCGCGGACATTCGCAGCTGTATTTTAAATAATGGTATTTTATAAAAACTAGCGCAATTGTATGTGGGTGGTACGTCATTGTATTTCATAAAGTTAGCACAAAGAAGAATTCAAATTATTAGATGATAAGATTGAATTGATAAAAACAGAATGAAATGAAAACAATTGCATGGTGCATTGATTCAACTTACATCTTTATTGTAATACTACTGTATGTTCCATCCTTTATTTTCCTTTCCTCCCTCCTCCCTCATATTTCTAGACTAAGTTTTGTTTGTGTTCTTAGTTTAGTTGATCACTTGTAAAATGATGTGTTAGTGAAAGTAAAGCCAGTGTTGTGAATTTTAAGTGTTTTATTTATTCAACTATCTTAAAAATAATTTGTTTTAAATGGGATGTACATAATTATTTTGTAATTGTTATTTTGTATGTGTTACTTAATTGTGAGTTATGTAAAGTGAATAGGTTTTTTCATTAAAATTTAGCCCTAATGTCATAAATACAAACTAAAACTAGACTTTTGAATGCTTTTCGTTATATCTTCTATCTCTAGAGGTGATTCAGGTCTAAAATATATTTTAATATTTTACAGCACGAGCTGTCGTTAGAACTAGCTGCAAGGACGAAAGCAGAACGCAATAAGCAAGATGAAGTCGGAGGCCGTAACCCAGGAAGTGGTGGGCCTCCAACAGGAGGTAGTGCTAAGAGGAAATCTATTCCAATTCAACCTAGGAGCAAAAAGAATCAGAAAGGAGCAAATAACACACCACTTAGTTCCCCGCCTATAAGGGGAGGAAATAAGAAAGAAAAACTCCTTTGCCTTTGTAGGACACCTTATGATGACACAAAGTATGTAGTTTTCTTATTGGATATAGTTTATACAGTTTTTATTATTTTATAATAAAAATAACTCTTTAACCTCTTAATGCTTCTGCCTTAATATTATGCCACTGTGATTATAGTTTTGAATTATTTCGAATTATTATGTTTATGTTGACATAGTCCATTGTTTTAATGCCATAGCTGTCATGTACTTTCACTTGACTCTATGCAGAAAAGGAGTGACAACTGTTTACTGTCAGAATAGTTTACATAATAGCAAGTTCAGTTAAACAGTGTCATGTGACTTTGTTTTGGTTTTTTGTTGTTGTTTTTTTAATTCTGTAGTATTTATAAACAGCTTTTCAGTTTTTGAAGTACAACAGTACTATCTTTTAAATACTATTTTTAGTGTTTAGTGATTTCTTTATTGCTTTGAATATTATTTATATATAATATATACATTGGTATATACTAGGTGTCTATAAAGTCCCCCCCCTATTATTTTTTATATTAATGTAAATAGACAGATTTGCTTTGGGGATTGTTAGCATGAACAAAAATGGAGTTTTTTGGTGTATCATAAATTTCAACCTCTCCCCCAAAAATGGGGTATTTTGGGGGTAAGTTGAAAATTTTAAATGAGAAACCCTATTGAGTGACACCTCATTTTAAAGAAGAAGATAAAAGAAGAAGATTGGCGCAAAGCGCAAGTCTGTATGTTGACTCTATCCAACACAATGGCCAATCAAAGTTCCAATTTTTCCCCATTTAAATAACATTGAAATGTTAAAGATGATACATCTGTTATTTTTTACAAAGGTTTAATCCAGTAGATCACTCAATCTAAGTTACAAAACATAGTAATTAGTATAAAAACAGTAAAGCTAAGCCCTCTGGAATTCTCAGGTACTGGACTTTGGGTTAGTACAACCTTGCTTTGTTATCCATAACTGTGCATGTTTGTCGACTCCTAATAGTAAAAAGTCCAGTACCTGGGAATTCCAGAGGGCTTAGCTTTACCGTTTTTATACTAATTACTATGTTTTATAACTTAGATTGAGTGATCTACTGGATTAAACCTTTGTAAAAAATAACAGATGTATCATCTTAACATTTCAATGTTATTTAAATGGGAAAAATTGTAACTTTGATTGGCCACTGTGTTGGATAGAGTCAACATACAGACCTGCGCTTAGTGCTAATCTTCTTCTTTTATCTTCTTCTTTAAAATGAGGTGTCACTCAATAGGGTTTCTCATTTAAAATTTTCGACTTGTAAAATACCCCAATTTTTTGGGAGGGGTTGAAATTTACGATACACCAAAAAAACTCCATTTTTGGTCATGTTAACAATCACCAAAGCAAATCTGTTTATTTCCATTAATAAAAAAAAATATAATAGAGGGAGTGGGACTTTTAAGACACCTGGTATATATATCTTTTACTATTCGAATGGTGTATGTAATTTCTTTTAGTAGACAATATTTGAGGTTCTGGACTTGATTGGTTTGTTTGTAACATGTTTAAAGTTTCTGGATTTTTTAAATGTTTAAAACAACTACATCATGTAAATAAAAATTTGAAATTGGTTAATTTGAGTACTATGTAAGGAGAATTACATCTTTCAAATTTCAAAATTACAGACTTATTTTTAAGCCCTTACAGTTAATTAAATATTGCACTGAACTTTTTCTTAAGTTAACTCTTTACTAAAGTGATAGGTTTCTGTTTTAATGTTCTCGGAGATACAGTAGAGCATCAATTATATAAATGCCAAAATTTAGTGTGCCCACGTACTTGCTTCGGGATTTAGGGTGCTGCTTACAATAACTTTTCCTAGTATTGTATATTTTTCACAAACTGCATGTTTAATGTATTTAATTTTTCATCTATAGTAATTTGTACTATACATGTATTTTTTTTGCAAGGATAGGTCACTTGCTAAATACTTATTTTCAAGTACTGTACGGTCTGGAAAAATTTTTACTGTAAAATATGGGAAGTTTGTATATTACCATTTCATTAGCCAAACAATTTGATTTTCCAAACCCTACTAAATCCCTATTAGTTTGGATACTGTATTTGCTTTTCTGCACAGCCCTAAAATCACTAAAAATTACAATTCTTTCATGTTTAAAATGGCCGCCACTTGTAATACATGTGAGTTTCAGGGTTTTTAAACATCAAAATAGTAAAATAACGTAAAAAGGGTCATAAGGTAAATTTTTGACATTAGCCTAATTTAAAGGATTTAGTTATTTCATAATATTAATGAACATAGAAATTCAAAGGGAAATGCAGACATTAATTAATAATTCAGATTAAATCAAACACAATATTAACTTCACGTTTAATTTCAGTTTTGTTTAAATATTTAAATTATGTTTCATGATGTGTCAAATTATGAAAAACAGTTAAAAGGTATTGGAGAGTTTGAAGTTATGGTCCACTAAGTTTTTAGACAGTGATGAATAAATATCGAAAGACGATTCCAGACATTGTAAGAAATAAACTTGATAGATTATGTTGAAAGCCTGTGTGATTCATCTATGATAGAGACAGAAATTTTGTCCTGAAATGTTGGTACTTAGCGTGACTACAAGAAATGAGACATATTTACGGTCCCCTGGAAAAAACAGCTTCTCATTGGTAGCCTGGAGATAGCTTCCCATTGGTCTTCTGGTTTTTATGACGTCACATGGCGTGATGGAAAGGAGAAGGAACAAGAAGGACGCTTCTGCCCACTCTCATCAGTATTCCAGTACAGAACAGACCTGTTTTGCGTTCAGTCCAGCAAAATGTTTTAACAAGTGCTATTTTGCGGTAGTTAAAGTAAAACTACCGTTTAAAATGTTTAAGGAGGAGTAAAGACAGTGCTGTGTATTGTTCAATAACGAGAATGTGAGAACTGCTTGTAAATTGTCTCAAAATTATCAACTTTGAAAGTTTGCGTGCACGCGCGGCGTGCCTTCCAACTCTTTACATAAAGATTTTATAACAAGTGCAACGAAAGTCTAAGTGAATCAAAATCTACGTGGCTAAAGTGCGACGAACTAAAGAATAATGGGGTTTTCTATTTAAATTGAATTCATATGTGTTATAAGTTTTTTCTTTTTTGTAAATTCATATCTATCTCTTTAAAGTGCACTATAAAACAAAAAGATCGTAAGTAGTAAACTAATTTAACTAAGTCTGCATTTGAATAATTTATCAATATAAGTTTTTGTATATCTAAGGTGAAATTATTAATAATGAATTTGTGTGTCTGAGTGTCTGATTGAAATAGTTAAACTGATGAATTGCCAACTTGATTTGATAATTAATGTATGTGTTTTTTACAATTTGAAATG
Organism: Philaenus spumarius; assembly: GCA_018207615.1. NCBI lineage: Eukaryota > Metazoa > Arthropoda > Insecta > Hemiptera > Aphrophoridae > Philaenus > Philaenus spumarius. The sequence continues at coordinate 107,873 of JAGFPH010000503.1, forward strand.
ATTCAGTAAAATAATAATGTCAACCACTATGAGTTTTTAATTTGAGTTTTTATCCTTTCCAGAAGTACTTTGTGGTAATGAACCTTGTTTAAATTATAAATTCAGTTTTTAGTTTTTCTTTGTAAGTGATTCAAAATGGCGACAGTCTTTGATGAACGAGGGACGATTTGGAGGGAACGCGCGCATGTGCCAAACATGGCGCTGATCATTCCGACGAGTCCATTTGCAATCAAAGAACTGTAGTCACAGATATGAAAAGTTATGTGTAACAGATATTTCAATGATCAGCTGTAGAGTAACAGATGTGATCAAAACATAACCTAACTTCAATTTTGGGGTTATGTTTGTTTGTTTTCATTGGGAATAAGGTGTTGTAAAATTTTGAAATGATAATTTAATTAATTAAATAAGTAAATGGATTGAAGATAGGAAATAATAAATAATTGTTACACAGTAAAGGTATTTTTTTTTATTTTAAAAATAACTTAGAAATATTTTTGTCAAAATTAAATTTTTATTTTTCATTTTTTTTTTGTTTTCTAGTAATAAATTGTTTGTAAACGGCTTGCACAGTGGCAGCACGTTACAAAACGGCGCCCGAACAGCCTGAGCACGTTACACACTAGCAAAATACAAATTTTGAAAATTTAAAAAAATTTCAGCAACACCTCTGGTTCACCTAATGTGTATTGAACCTAAAACAAATCAGTGTTAAATGTTAGCTATCGTTAAATGTGAGTTACCCACAGTAGACTAGACTGAAGTGTAGGAACTGCCGAGCTGGGGAGGGGGGGGGTTAGCTCAAGGTTTTTTGGAAATGTTGCCGGTAGCTGTAAGTGCAATTAGTCTGAAAACATACACAAACAATACAAGGAATGTCTTTTCTTTCAAACCTTAAAAACTGGGAAGATTATCAACAGAATATGATTGCAAAAACGTCTCAGAAATGTTCTAACTCCTACCAGAACATAGCCCATGTACTGATTAGTTAATTCTTTATCAAAAATTTGCAACATTTAAAGTTACTATTATTTTATTAAATAACCAAAAATATAGTTGTCACCAATATCCTTCTAAACATCCTTTGTCATTAAAACTTTCTGAACTTAATTGTTCCTCTGATTAACTTTCATGTTTTCTAGGTTCTACGTAGGATGTGACCTGTGTAACAACTGGTTCCACGGAGACTGTGTGGGCATAACAGAAGAAATGAGTAAAAGTCTAACAGAATTTGTTTGCACTGAGTGTAGACATGCTCGAGATACTCAGGAACTCTATTGCTTGTGTAAACAACCATATGATGAGTCGCAGTAAGTAATCAGTGACATTAATATATTTATAAATCAATTTATATTACCTTTTTATCAGGTATGCCACACTAATCCAATGTTGGTTTTAATGACTGCTGCAGTTTCGGGCTGCATGAACCCATCATCAGATCATACAGTAGAGTCCCTCTATTCCAAAAATCCACCTATTCCGAACAGAGTTCAGAAAAATACCGATTTTTTAAACATAAAAACAGCAGAAATTAAAATACGTCCATGAATAAACGTACATTTATTGTTACACAAAAAAGTTAAATAGAGTATACATAGAGCCTAAGCTTGATGAAAACGCCTGAAACCAAATTTTAATGAAAGTTGGTTTTGTTTCCTTCACGTTTTAAATTCGTTTTAAAAACAAGCGTCCAGTGAAACGGATACCGGGTCTTTCAGAAAGAAGGAAGGGTTAGTCATTAGATACAACAGCTAGGCACTAGTAGTGTTGTTGCCACCCGCCAGTTGTTTTAACCCTAGAAGCGGCATGGTTAAAGCTAAAATTGGCCAGCCCGTTTTTAGCGTTTTGCAAGCATATTTTTAAAAATTCGCCAAAAATAGTAAATGAACCCCAATCCAAAAGTGTTCAATAGCTTTTTTGTAGAAGAAACTTCAAAGAATTCAAATATGCCACTAAAAATTAGTTTATTTTGAAATTGTAAAAGTTATTAGCTCAAGAAACAAAAAATGTTCAGTAACGAAAGGAAAAAGTTCAACTTTAGGCCTACATAACAAGTAGTAAACATTTTTTGTATTTTTTTCGTAAGCGTAAAAAAGTTTCGTAATTTAGTTCTAAATATAACTGTATAAAAACATTTATCAATTTCAAATTTTTTATTTTGAAAACAACCGTTTTTATGTTTCAAGTACACGACTGGTAACAAACCTAGGCCTAGATTGTAACGTCATTTACTAATATATGCTTTGACCAAAAATGAAATATTAT
>JAGFPH010000503.1:148513-167292 GCA_018207615.1 Philaenus spumarius
GCAGGTTGAATTTTAATCAATGATTGTTGAGGTTGTTGACCAGCAAGAGGGGTTTTAGGTAGAATACCAGGGTTGGTGACAACTCTTGTAGTTCCGTCTACGTCTAACAACATAGAATACATTGCATGTATATAATTACATTTTCTAACATACGTTATTTGAATACTTTATTCATATTTTCACTAGAAGTTTAGTTCAAAATGATCAATAAATGTAGTGAAAATAAAAACACTAACATAAATACAGATCAATTTAGCAACAAGAAAAGTACCAGTGAAATAGTATTTTGTTTTGTATACAGCTCCACAAAACTTGTTCTTCCTGCGACCGGGCACTGTTTTAACCGCATCTATCCCACCTACTTTACATTGGAAAAGAGGGAGTTTAGTCGTTGTCTAGACCAATTTGTTTTACCTGAGTAGTTGGTAGGAACCTTTCTACGAGTCCAGGTCCTGTAGCCTAGGAAAATAGCGACTACAAAACAACTTACAATCATTAGTCATGTGTTGTTTTAGTGTCATAAACACTGAAAGTGTTTATGGGTAAAAAATTAATACATTATATTTTAATATCCGTAACACTCCTTGTATGTTTTCAAACATAACATAAGTTAGAAATAATATAAATTGTAATTTATGACTACGGTACTGTTAAGTTCGTCAAAATATATATATTTTTCTTCAACAACTATCAGTATCACAAAAATGTTTACTGAAAATGTTTTTGTGTGTCCACTGAAAATAGAAATACAAAAAATTTCAAGGCTTTACAAATTTTAATTCAAGTCATTTGTGTGTTGGTGTTTTGAGACATGGTGTATGATAAAAGCAGGGAAAGTATAATTTGTATATTGCACTTTTACACACATTTATATATAAACTAAACGACAGTGAAAATAATAACCCATCCAATCAAAATAACAAAATAATATGATATAAATTAATTACCGAGGTATAAATTAAAAGTAGATTAACATATTGTTATTACTTTTTGACAATTGGTTTCATAAAAAACATATTTCTTTTGATAAATAAGTTAAATAATCAAGTTTAGAATTTAAAATTTTTTGTTAGTAACACATATTTCAAATTGCAATTTAATTCTAACAAGTCGCAAAATTAGAGTGATGTAATTCGATTTATCGCAACGTAACTTATACTTATTTATTATAGTTAAAGGAGCAAATTGGAATTTAATTCAATATTCCATTAAACCACAATTTGTGCCTGTTTAATTGAATTCAATGAAGCCATTTTGTTCCATGGCACAATTTCCATGTTTTAGTTCTTTTTTAAACATTTGCGACACCTGATATAACTTAAATTTTATTGTGCTTAACTTTAAATCACAACCAGCGTCTTTAAAAATAATCTATGCAGTGTGTTATCTCAAAATTTGATTATATCACTGAGTAAAACAATACAGAGTAAATAAAACACAACTTAACAAATTAAGCCTGATATACTCACTTTTGGTCATAAAAATCCTGCGAGTACCAACAAAAGTTTTTCCAGGTGTAGCAGAATTAGTTAACAATGATGTTAAAGTGTTTTTAGCATTTCCTGGTGATGGAGGAATAGCTACTTTGGTCACAACTTTGTAGGATCCATCTAAAATCAAACATTGAAACATTTACTACACCGTCCAACTGCAACTCTCAAATCTAAAATGATTCAATGAATTTCCTAATATTAATTGGCAAACTTACTCACAACTAAACCTATTAATTATTACTTCCACAATTAACTATATTATTTAATTTTAATAAAATTTACACGCTCTATTTTAAATCTTTGGCAAGGAAAATGATCTATATAGAGATCAACAACATATAATAGAACAAAAGTAAAGGCGAAGACTAAGTAGCCCGTCTGCAACCCTTACTACTGTATTGTGAACGGTATATTTCCCTCTCCTTCGCTTGCCAATATAGATCGTGTTTGACTTGTAAATGGTAAATACATTAAATGTGCATTTATGAAAACTGTGCCGTTATTAAAAACCACGCGGCACTTATTAAATTAAAATATTGTAGTCTATTTTCAAGTACCTAGTCTGTCTTACGCGATCTAGCGACACAAATGTAACTCATCGCTATACCATAGTACAGCTCATGCGAGAACGACCTCAGGTAGAACATTTAACATCTTAGAACATCTAAAACGCAAGTCGGTAGCCATTATATTCGTTGACATAATGAGACCGTATAACAGTTGAAAGAGCAGTTAAAGAAACATGTTTTAGAGTCTTAGTTTCGTTATCCATAACCGAGCACAACAAATAATGCCACAAGTTTTCAACTAGTGAAAAATGTAGTAAAGGGGTGTGTGTGTCTATCTCACTTTAAAATAAATCAACCTTATAACTTATATGGACAACATCCAGTTTCTTCAAAATGGCAATCTTCTAAATCTCAGGTACAAGCTTAGTAATTACTTTTAAAAATTATCACAAGCTTTTCAAGTGTAATGAGATAACTATGTAATTATTATAATTTATAATCTTATGTATTTTACAAAACTGTTCAAGTATAAAATTAACTTGAACATAAATTAAAGCTTACTCCATAGGCTAATTGAACAGAGCATATTTCAAAGTAAATTTCACATAAAGTCTCATCATGTAGAATAACCTAATAGAGTTCATACAGTAGGTACTATTTAAATTTAATTAAACGAGTTTACATTTAAACATTTGGAGCCGTTTAAGAAACCTAAGCTATAATTTAGCATGAAGTTAAATTATGCAAAAGCCTACAAATTGTTGTAACTTGGCTATAAAACAGGAATGCTTTGTTTTCTTTGACTATAAAATTGTAATAATGAAAAGTATTTTCCAATAACTGTTTACATAAGTCATCTGAATAATTGGTTAATATTAAATACTTAGTATTAAATACTATACTTTCATATAGTTAAATAAATTAAAGTAACTGTGTGTAGGACAACTTTTGCAATTTTACTAAAACAGTTTATTTTAACAGATCTTAATCTGGTACCAGTTATGTAAAGGACATATAAAAACCGCTGCTGTGCAACCGCAAATTGTGAACAATCTTGACAGTTATTAAATTTTTTTTAAACTAAGATATCCTTCATGCTAAGATATGCTTTTTCTTTGAAAAATAATTATTCAATTTAGTGTAACAGATCTACAAAAAATCCATGTAGCTAAACAAAAATATCAAGGTTAACCTAAACTGTTCTCTTCGACAATACTTTATTTGGTGTAGCGTAGCTAGCAATTCTTTCAACCTATAGTCCAAAAGGACTCAAATTATAAATTTTATAAATAATATATACTAATTTAAATTTATTTCTACTTTCCAATCTTTTCCAAATTCTTTTAAACTTAGTTATATTTCAGCACACCCTTAATTAAAGTGTATAATATGTATATATGTGATATTATTTATTATCAAAATCTCATCTTTATAAATATTCCTATCTTGTAAAAAGATATCCACACACGTATATATTTATTAGTTTCGCAATATTAATTTTTGGATATTTTTTTTCAATCTTTATTGAAGAATTCAACCTAATATAAATTGTAAATTATTAGGTTACTAATAATATTTCTAGAATGGAGATCTCAGGTATATTTGAGTAATAAGTTTACTATAAGTAATTTGGTGTTACACCACCCTTTTTGATATATGTACTCTCTCAAAATTAAGTATTTCAGGTTTTCTCATTTTTGACAAAGTTACCTTCAAAATTTTAAAAACAAAATTATTTAGTTAACACCGAGAGTGATACAAAACTAAGTGCCTTAAAGATTATAATAATTTTGGTATAGGTAATACTAATTTATTTGAATATTAATAATTAATTAATAATGACTAAAATAAGTGTAATAACCAAAAGAGTGGGATAGATATTTGCCTGTGATGAAAACAATGAGCAAAATAACAAATAGAAAAGAAAGCTAACAGTAGCAACCCTTTCGGGGAGAAGACACCATGAACATCATGAATGACAGTCACTTAAGGTATTCAGTTTATCACATGCTCAGGGGTAAAACATTTTAAACAAATTTTATTCTGAAATCACTTCATAAGATTACTAAATAATATATTTTGGTAGAAAAAGTGTAATAGAATCTTAATGAGTGTTGTTGCACGCATACATAGCAACAAATTTAAGCTTTCCTGGAGGGAGGACATGCGAAGAATTGGCCCTGTCATCTGACTTTTATGCGGGTGAAGCGGTAGATACGTGATTAGATTTTACGGAGGGATGATAAATAAGTTCACAATGTATTCTAATTTTCATCAAAATTTTAAACAAAAACAGTAAATGCGAAAATCAGTAAACAGCTGAAGACTTGATGTGGCCAGCTGATCTTTTCTGAGTACGTCTCTACTTCTTTTAAACATATAACGTTCTAGAACAAACCTACTATTATAAAATATTTTTAAGATATTAAATTTTCCCACTGTTTAGCAAACAAGATTTACAAGTCCAAGCTGTTGTGGGATAAACCTCAAACATCGGTGACTGGTGACGGTAATAGGCTACTGATCCGTCAGTAAGATAGATTTTAAAGTTCTAAGAATTTAAATGATTGGTTGGTAGATAATCTAAAGGAATACTTTGTTTGTGATTTTGTATGTCATGTGTTTTTATCTTAGTTAATTTTAGTTACAGCCCTATAATGAGGCTTAGGTCATTGTATTGAGTATAGGCCTACTTAATAGCTAATAAATATTTAAATCTAAATCTTTCCTCAAAAAAAAAAAACCATAAAACACACTGGACTACAGAAAAATACCAATAATTAAAATTGTTTTTAATTTAAGGATTTTATAAGCTGCTTCCATTGGAAAAGTTTTCATGCTTTTTACAACCTCAAAACAAAACCTTTCTGCATAGCCATAATGTAAAAATAAATAAAACCGAATTAGAATTTATTTTTAAAATTCAAACAAATTATTTAATAAAAATCATATGTGAATACCTTTCTGAGCTGAATTAGGCAGGATTTTGATGACCTGTTGAGTAGATACAGGCGAGCTCTTGTCTAAAGATTTCTTCTGTTGATGAGCAGCCCTTTGGAGCTTTAGTTGTTGTTCTAATTTATCTTTAATTTCTTCTGCAGATGCTTTTACCTCTACTTTAATTTCACCTGTTTTTGTTCCTGTATTTGTGAGGGAGGATCGTGATCGAGTTCCTGTAGGTGTTATATTTTGTAGAGCTTTCTCAACTCTGCAAAAAGTTTGTTAATGTATTACAAGAAAATATACTCTAAATGTATAATCCTATGGAAAATCAATAGCCAATATAAATAGCAAAAAATTAAATACATGAGAAATGCCTATTTAATTAATTACACATAATTTGTAAAAAGTTATCGCAAAAACTTATGATTGAAATTCATTTGGAATTATTGTTCTCATCACTTTATAACAATGCTACAAAACAGCTACCATTAGCCTAAAATGTATGGTAATATAAAATTTGGTTAAATTATCAACTACGTTGTGAATCATATTAAAAAGAACATTTGGTTTATATTTTTCAAACAGAACTGTGTAGAAAAATGCCTATTTTAACAGTTTCTTACTTGTCTCCATATTGTTTGATCTCCCAAAGCTCTAGTTTGTTTTCGTCTACCCAAGCTTCAGAAACTTGGGGTTCTGTACTCTGTGGAGCTTCTTCACGTTTACGCTTTCGTAAACCACTGCGTATTGATGTGACCTCTGAAAAACATTGTCAAATATTATAAAGTTATTTTAATTTTATTAATGTATAACAATCCCCAAAGTTGGGAGCAAAAATTATAATATAAAGATGGTCTACTACAACTTAGTGATTGATCAAAAGTTTATTCCTTAATTTATAGTAAAACTATTTCCAAAAATATTATTAAACCAACTCAATTGTGTGGTTTAAAGTGAAGAAATATTTATTAATTTGCATAACATGAATATTAAACAATTAACTATTACTCTGAAAATACAATTGGTTTTATTTAAATTATGAGCACACAATTGTAATAAAATGTATTTCTAATCCCATACCTGTTTATTTCTAATACGCCATACTCACTCTGTCCAATTAATCACATCTAACTCTGTTGTTTTCTCAGCTGTCCATCATTATCATTTATACAATTACAATCAATAAAATTATTATATTTATATCAAAATCAAATTTCATCTTCAACTCTTTTATGATGATATCTGTTCCAATAATTATTACTTCCCTTAACCAATCAGGTAGAATCAAGCGTTTCCAAATTCTACTTTAACATGACTACAGCAATCCCTCGCTATTCGCTATAGGTTCCGAAAAATTTCTGCGAATAACAAAACCACGAGTATCGAAAACCAAATCTTTATGGGGAAAAAGAGGTTATGTTCGTGACATACAGAACATTTTAAAACATTATGTACTAATACCTATAGTTAATTTACATAAGATAATAAATTTCATGTTTATTTAAATTTTATATACTTTATTTTTTTAGGAAGTAACCTGTTTAACCCCCACAGAACTATAATTTCAGTTTCATAACACTAAATACATAATCATTGACACAGTTCACCAAAATCTAAGAACTGTACAGTCCACTACTCTGGAAATATTTATCATTGTGAAATCTATAACACTGCAATTGCTAAAATAAAACTAAACAACTTGTAATCTTTGATTGTTTTTTATTTAATTCTAGTTCTTTTTGCACTTTGTTGTACGTGCTAAAGCAATGTCTAGTTCTCGACTGAATTTCATTGACTGTTCGGTCCGAGAGAAGGATCGAATTCGGACACTTTCGAAGCCGATTCTTTAGCTAATCGAAAAATTTCAGTTACTTCTTTTAAATTAATTTTACTTGTTGTACAGTAAATTGATGTCATTAACTAAATCACTGTACAGTACAGTATGCCATTGACCTTCATTTGCACAAGCCCTCTTGTATTCACGCAGAGGTGTGTTGTAGGGAAATTGTCGTTAAACGAGTGTTTCGCCGACGTGGTATTTATATAATGTTATTAAATTCGTACAATAATAATTACAGTACATACATTGTAATAAGTTACGAGTTTTGCAAGTACTTTATTGCTATTTAATACAGTATTTTTTCTTTTTTTAACGACCGCGAATATCAAGTCCGCGAATGTCGAGGGATTACTGTACTCTATTCGTCGACTTTTTTCCCTGTTACAATAATTATTTATACTACTAATAATTCCTCAATCTTCCCTAATCTTTTGATATTTTGTAAAAACCATTCCTGTTGTAGACATGTGGCATTGCTTCCCGCATCAATTTTATGAAACATTATTACTAGTTTTTTTTTTTTATATCCACTATTTTTACTGTAGCTATTACTACATTTAAACTTGATTGATTTAATAAATAATTTTGAACTCATTGTATAAGTATCCAAGTCACAAATAGATATAACTAATTTTACGTTGTATCCGTCTTGTGACTTCGTTCAACGTATGTCTATGACGCATTTTTAAACATTTGTATAGAAACGCATCATCCACATGCGCTGAACGAAGTCACACGACGGATACAAGATAAAATTAGTAAATTATTATATTAATTTGATTATATATTCCTACTTTCTTTACGTATACCATAGTAAAAAGATTACTATGGTAGGCACTTATGGGCACAAAACAAGGCATAAAAAGTACTTTCCATTAATGACGGTGATATTTGTAATAAATCCTATTAATAACATACTAGCTGACTCGTACGAAGCATTCGCATTCTAACTTACTTAAATCCTACTTAATTAAAGTAATAGGTGTATCCACAATGCTGTTTATAACCACGCTTACAATTATTTAAAAATAGCAATGTAGTGGCGTTACGACAGCTCTCCAGCTGGGGATTGTTATCATCAGTGTTGCCAAAATCAGGAAAATATCACTACAACTTACTTGATCTTACATCACTGTTACTTTCGGATGCTTTATTTCTTCTTTTTTTCTTTCTTTTTTCGTATAATTGTATTTTGTATATTTTTCCGGTGTAGCGGTTAAGGAAAGCTTTAAAATGATGCCTTATTCATGTAATTTGATGATGTAGTAAGGAAGTTATGGCGTACCGACAAAAAAATGGCCTTGAGAAATAATATATGTGATATATTTAATTTGTTTTAGTATTTATTTACTCAATATTTTTTTCATATGATTCAAATAAAATGTTTTTAAAGTCTAAAAGTTTGTATGGTATTTTAAACTTTTTGGAAATTAATAGATAAATCTTGCACTAAATCACATTGTGGGCAACACAAAAGATGTTTTCATTATATTTTATGTTAATAACAACTTTATCACATAAAACTAAAAAGTAAAAACAAAATTTCAACTGATTTCTTTTTTAGAATTTTACCTCTAACAGTTTTTGGCAGTTCTAAAGGAATCAGCACTTTTCTTACAAGATACTGAGTACGATCACTGAATTCTCCTAGCTGTCGATGCTTTAGAATCTCGGTTGACATGATCTCCGTGTCAGTCGTTACCTGATGTTTTCCATCATTTGGTGGTTTTACCTGCAACAAGTGTATCTCATATTATAATCTATATTTAACAGAGAACTTTTCAGACATATAAAATCGAGCAATAACTTACAATTTATATGTACCTAATGTATATTTGATTCGTATTCACATGGCAAACATACTAATACTTTTCCAACAGTGTTCGTATTTTCTTTACTTAACATTAATCAAGAGAAAATGGGAGCATAATACTTATTAGAATAGCGCTAATGGAATTATTTTTTATAATTTTGAGTTTGTGCTACATTGGCTAACAACCAACAAACATAAAGTAAATATTGCACCTTAATTAGTTCTCTGATAGTATATACACCATTCTAACTTTGTAAGCTAGAGATGCCACGCCATGTTCACTTACTAGTTAGTTTCAAATGTAAAAATTTATTTTTTTAGAAAGACGTTATAAACATTCAAGGCCCGAATACCTAGTCGCATCCAGTGCACACAAAAACTACTCACTCTCTTTCATATTGAGAGATCAAATTTTAGTGCAGCATTACTTGTTGTTGGTTATTAAAGCATTTTTATCTTGAAAGACATTATTAGAGGGTCTTCTGACAATTTAAAATTAGACTTATCCATCTTAATTGTGGTGTTCCCCAGAAGTTCGTATCACTGTTATTATGAGTGTAATTATTTGACAGAAAATACATTTTTGAATACATTACAGTTTGATTACTGACACTTGGGAAAAATTTCATGTAAACCAATAAAGGTGGTTGAAGTCTAGTATTAAATTATCAATAAACATGCTGGATTTGCAATTGCACCACTCTTCCAATTGTATAGTTAAAACACACAAAAAAGAAGTCATGAATTTCTGAGTATTTAAAAAAAATAATACTGAGGAAAGAAACAATAATTACAAATTTTAAGACAATTATTTAGTTAAGTATAGTTTTACTAACAATATAAAAGTTAAATCATTTGAAACAAATCTGTATTTGCATACTTATTTTAAATAACGTTCGTATCACTTATCACAGTAGTCGGCTAATAGTAAACATACCTGCATATCATCCCAACGAAGGCAAGCCCATAAAATCCTTAGCTGAAGACTTGCAGCAGAAATTGTACGGAAGTTACATGTTCGATACAACCAACATGTTTTAAACAGTGGTCGAGAACAAGGGTAAGGCCAGATTTGATGATTGGACTGAAAGCACAGGATAAGAGTTTATTAGCTTTCTGTTAATAGATATTTATTTCTTAAATTATTTTGTAATTATATTCTGTAGTCCGTAAAATTGTTTTGTTACTCTTAAGAAAGTGACTTGAAAAGTTAGCTGATAGGAGTCTAAAATAATGTCGTCTTACTACTAAATAAAGTTTCCAACAAAACAATATTAATATCGGTAACAATAAAACTGAACTGAACCACAAATATTATTTTTCAAGTTTAAATTGTTGGACAGATTCAATAACTGTAACATGCAACAAAGGTAAGTAAAATTATGTGGGCAATTAATTTGAAGTTTTTGTTATTTTTAATAATATAGGTTATAATAAAAGAGGATTTTATTTTAAATTATTTTATCAAATTTTCAATTGTATATCTCAAAGCTGAAAGAGCACTACTTACAAATATCTCACTGGTTCAACTTATAGGCTAGGCCTATTCCAACAATACAATAACTATAAGCTTTTAAGTTATAACTAAATTTGGTTTATTTAAACAATATATTGAATCTCCTTTTACATTTAAATCATATTTACAATCTTATTATTACATATCAAACATTGCAATTATTTTATAATTACTAATTATTAGATCTCTTAATCTCGGGTCAAAAAGGTTTGTGGCTAATTAAGTACCAGTATGAAATCTGTAGCAAAGTGAATCATATAATTACTGTAATAAATATTTAAAATTGCTAATTATTAAAGTATAAATTTCAAATAAATGTTCAATTTCTAGTTATGGTTCTTAATTTCTTATAATTTAACAATTTGGTAAGTCTATATTGAACACTGAAGTTTTTGGTAATTGTTCTTTAAATGTACTTTAGTAAATATGGCCGATACTACCTTCCCAGGAGCTCAATTGAAACATTAATACTTCCTTAGTTTATTTAGAATAGATATTATTTCAGTTCCTGAAATTCGTGATAGAAATTATTTCTGCTTTCTTCTTAAATGGATTTAATGATTTATACTGTCTTTATTTTAATGTACGGTTGAATTATTTTTAGAGCCTCTTAACAAAAACGTCTGTATCATACAATGGTCAACTAAAAAGTAAGAAAAAGGCTTGGTTCTTCTTCAAAATGGACCCGCGACACTGTGCACTGCCTTACTGAGTAACTTTGCTATACGTTTTGCACTATTAGTCTTACTTAAGCCAATGTTCTTTTAATAAAATCAATAAAGTAAACTTTTATAAGTTTTGCCACTTGTGTAATCGTTTTTTAACAATGTTTATAATTATTTAAGTCTTTTATGCCTTTAAAATGTACAAAATATTCATTTTTTAGAAAAATATAATAGTACGTTTACGGGTGATGACGTACGCATTGGAAACAGCTGTTCTTAATTCCGATTCAACTTTAATCGATTGTCCTTGCAGTCTGGAGTAGGTTATATCACTGTTTTCACTTTCTATTTGCTTTGTTTACACATTTATAATATTTCAACACTGTTTTAACACTTGTTTTTCAAATAAATTACAATGTTTCTTAATCTTAATTATACTAAATCTAGTAATACATACGCGTAATTATACACGCTAATAGATTTGAATAATGAAATATGATTGCATACTTTTCAATTTTTTGTAACTACATTTTAGCCTAGGCTTGTCGATTTATTTTTATAAAAGAAAAAAGGTACAGTAGAGCGTCGATAATCCGAACGTCAATAATCCGAAACGTCAAAAATCCGAACGCGTTCTGAGGCAGCCCCTGCAAAAATTTCATTTACGTTTTTGAAAATTCCAATTATTGCGTCGTTAAAAATTTTACAAAAATCTTCATCGCGGTTTGACATTGTTATCTTTTTTAAAACTCTTCTTAATACCTGCTCTCATACGCCCTCACTACAGACTGGCTGTCAATATTTTCTCTGTCACGCTAATAAGCTGCTTTAGGCGAACAACAGACGAGACACCGGTGTACGGTACACTAGTGTACGGGACACTAAATGTACTATCAATTAAATGTGTATCAACAGATGAGACACTGAGTAGCGCGTTACCAGATTCTGTGGCTCTACGGTGTCTCTCTCCGCGAGAAGCTGGGACACCGGACAGTGTCCCGTACACCGGTGTCTCGTCTGTTATTAGGCTTAGCGTTAGTAGTAAACATACAGAAAGTTAATTCATTTCTCTTTGTATAATCATTATAACAGTGTGTCTTACATACAGTAGTGTACTATATGGCTTTTTTTTAATTTTTCGTTTGTCTTAACAAAAAACAAGTGAACTTTTAATTATGTACTGTATTGTAATTGAGAGTTACATATTGTGTAATCATGTTGGGCCCTACTGTGTACGTCCAGGTTCTTTTAAATCATAATATTTATGTAAGTAGTCTTACACACTGTATTGTAATTACATTACTACTTGTACTGTTTAACCACTTTAATCGATTAAAGAGCATATATTTTACCCTAAATGGCATTTTCATGGTTGTTTTCAAAAATCCGAACAAATTGATAATCCGAACCCCCCTCGGTCCCAATTAGTTCGGATTTTCGACGCTCTACTGTAAGTTAATTTCTATTTAGCCTTATTTATTGATATTATATAGTTATTTACTGTGTTTAATTATTACAAATTCTGAAGTTAAATTACTTTCATTAGGTAGGCTAGTTCTTGCTTTAAGTACAATTTTGAGGTTATATTTTCCCAACTGGGTTAAAATGTTATAAGGTTTTGATAGATGAATTTTGTTTAGATTTATTTATTCTCACTTTTTTTTCTTCATTAGGCTATAATGAAAAGAATTGTTCATAACACCCCCTAAAAGTTTTTCTTTCATACTTGATGAAAAACTCTGTAGAGTACTGAAGAAGTCCACTTTTGGTACTTCCATCATAATAATAGTGGTGGAATGTATTATTATGTGAATATCTCTGTATTCAATAAATTATGACCAAAGTTTATGATTAAAACCAAAAAGCTAACCAAAACATTAATGTAGGCCTACTTCTAAAACTAAAAAATATTATCATTATAGAGGTTTGACTTACCTTTGCTAGATGATTGTATCCTTGAACAGGAATACGTCCAGCTAATCTTGAAAGTTTTCTCAATTCATGTTGAGGCAGGATCAAAAGATTTCTTTTCTTACTTCGTGTTTGAAATTGTGAATTTTGTGGATACTTAACATGGGTTCTTTTCTTTTTTTTGCAGTCATTTATGTTTAATGATACTTTCTTCAGATACACCTGTAGAATTAAATATAATTTTAATGCACCAATCCAAATTCAATATATATATTTAATAAAGCCATGTTTATCAAGTATTCTCAACACATTTTGTACATTGAATTTTCAATATTAAATAATATTTACCTTTCCTTGAGTTGACCTGCAAGAATAAATTCGGTTTTCTTTTTCCGATTTCACTTCTGTTTTAATGTCAGTAACTGTAGTAGTTGCAGTCATAGATGTTATGCCACTTTGTGTTTTCTTCTCTCTAAAACCAAACAATAAGTCACAAGTTAAACACCACAGATATATTGTGAAAACATCTGTGTTTAGACAGTGGTCGGTACATAAACTTTAAATGATAGGCCTACATTCTGCAAATGTAGGCTTACATTTCTGCAGAAATAATGAATGTATTTTGCACTGTGTAAGTTAAAATGAAAAAGTAAAGATTTGTATCTATAGAAAATGTTCAATAAAAAGTGGTAATTAGAAAAATAAAGGCATATTTATCTTTTTATTGTTAAACGATTTTTTTCTAATCATCTTTCCAGATTATTTAATTTATTCTATTGTTTAAAAATGCATATATGCCTTGCAGCTAAAGGATCTAGTATCCTTCTTTCTTAAGATAAACATTAATGTGTAAAATACCAATATGATAAAGTCACTCATTTTTATTAGGTAAGTAATATTAACATTAAGGAAATGATTTGCAGTGGAACCACATCAAGGCAATTTAGCAAACAAAATTTGCCTATTTTATGTATTTGATTAGCATGTTTGTGGTACCAAGTCACTATTATAATTAATAATAATAATATTACCTTGTTAGGTCCGTCACGTGACTTCTAGTCGTGTATTCCTTACGACATGTTTCGGAGTCGAAACTCCATTATCAAGTTATAATCACTCCGAAGAGTGATTAATATTAATGTACATTAATGTACGACGATCTCTTCGGAGTGATTATAACTTGATAATGGAGTTTCGGTTCCGAAACATGTCGTAAGGAATACACGACTAGAAGTCACGTGACAGACCTAACAAGGTAATATTATTATTTATGTATTTCTTTGAATAGTTTAATTAAAACTCAAGAAGCATATATTGAAATAACTCCAATAATAAATTTGGCCATTATTATATTCATTTTGCATAGTTTTTTTAAATATAATATGCCATAAGCATTCCCTATTATTATACTAGCATTAAGGCTAAATAAATATCAGCAGGTTAATGTTGCAGTTTTCTTAGAATAAATGGTTTCGAGAAAACTCAATTAAAAAAGTTTAAAAACAGTAAATGATATTAATAACTACATATTATGTCATATATATAAACTAAATAGTATACAACATTTAATATATTATATCTTCGGAGTTAGCCAGTGTACTCAAATAAGAACTATAAAAGCTTAGTTTTTCTCAAAATTGTATAATTTTTAACTAAACCCTTAGTAGGCCTAGATCTAATTAATAGATTTAACCTGTAGCAGTTGGCAAATGCTGTTAGAGACGTTTTTTTAGAGTTTTTCATTGCCAACACATCTTTCGTAGGGGTAGGGACACTAAGGTGCTTACTAAACCTTGGCTAATGAAATTCTTACTTTTCTTCCACCTGTTTTACAACATAATTAAATAAGCATAAAAATATAAATTTATCATAAAAACTTAAATATCTCATTAGGCCTACTGTAATTTAGTAACGGTATAGACATTAAATCACAATTTAAAAAATGCGCTAATTTTAGTTCAGGCCTATTCACAGTAGTAATTTTACAAAAAGAAATGTCACACTAATTTTATAAAATATTGGAATTAGGCTTTCTAAAAGTTAATTTAAAAAACAATGCAAATATTCATATAAGATATCTTTTTTTATTAATGGGATAATCTATAACCTACTTAATTATATTATACTAATAATCCAAATAGTTCACACAAACAGTGTATAATTAACTTATTTAACGATTTTATTTTTATCTACAATCTGTCGGCTTGATTTATGTGTAATATAGGCCTACAAATAGAGTACAGCCTGAAGCATGAGAAACACAGAGAATATTACTTACCTCGTACAGACAAAATTATATTGCAATTGCATACCTTATAATAAACCTACAACTGTATTTATTATAGTAAGGTTTAGGGTAGTTGCATAAACCTATTTAGCGGTACTTGCATGAACTTGATCGCAGTTGGCAAAAAATTACCTTTATTAAATCATAATGGGAATGTCCAAAAATGTTTGCTGTTGCGTGGAAACTCGATCATTGATACTTTAAGAAAAAATGTAATTAAACTGTAGGCTAATTGTGAGTCCAAAAATGTTCAAGACAATTTGGCTTCAGGATTTCAAAAACTATTGTGCTTATTTGATGAAATATCAAACTAACATTTAAACTTTAAAGAGTCTGTCTAAATATCTTCGCTGCAGTATCTCGAACCTGATCATCCTTATTTTATGAAATTATCACAATTTGTAATGGAATAAACTAAACCTTTTAAGTAATTAAGGCTTCATACAACTTAATTCTCTTACAGAATTAAATGTGACCATTATAAACCAAAGATATAAAACATATGATACAACCATATCAGAACAGCTGATTCTATATAAACTAAATCTGTCACATGCCATACAGTATAGTTCACCACATTCTTCCCCACCACTGAATTTAAAATACATAGTCTTTAAGATATTCAGAGACTTTTCTTGTTCTTGAAGATCTCCTGAGTTCTTTATCTTCCTGAGTGTCACTTGTTGCTTCAGTACTTTGGGAATCTGATTGATCAGTGGAAATGTGATAGATACTATCGGAAATTGGTATTTGTTGACGAGAATCAATGTTATCCAGTTCGGAAGTCAAATTTATATCACCTCTTGGGGCCAGTTGCTTTAGGGATACTGTAACTTCTCTCCCATTAGCATTTCGTATAAGGGCACAATGAGAGTTAGCTTCTATTAGTTCAGCTTCATCAACTAGTGGTTCATATACTCATCCTTTCATTATGTTTCACCAAGACTGGACGCGATTGTAGTAACCATGCTGGCAATGTAGTTCCGTTTGAAGAACGACGTCAAGATGTATGAAAATCCATTCATGTGGAGTACAGTTTATTGCAGTACATAATAGAAAACGTATTGAATGTAGAGCTTCTGGTAGAGCTACTTCCCATTGATTCTGATTGAGACCCTTTGATTTTAATGACAATGTGATGGTTTCCCATATTATTCAATTTAAACTCTCTGTTTGTCCATTGCTGGCAGGATTATATGGACTAGTCAAACTGGTTGCTACTCCCTTTTGATGAAGGTAGCTCGTCAGATAAAAAAATCTTCCCCTGTCAGAATGTATATAACAAGGTGTACCGAACACAGAAAATAGATTATCTAGACATCTTATTATCGTACTTGACGTCATATCTTTTCAAGGATATGAAAAAGGAAAACGGGAATACTCATCAATTATGTTCAAAAAGTACCTGTTTTGACTTGATTATGGTAATAGTCATTTGACGTCAATGCTAAGTCGTTCAAAAGGGGAAGATGCTTTAATTAATGAATTTTTAGTCTTAAGGAAACGTGGTTTAACCTCCGCACAAATTGGACACAAAGAGGTCATCTTCTTTATTTCTTCTAGAGAATATGGCAAATTTTTGCTTTTTACCCAATGATTCATGCGAGTTATCCCAGGGTGACAGAGTGACTGATGCAACTCATAGAGTTTCTTATCTGAAAAAGTTATACTGCAGAGCCGTGAAAGCGTATCTGCTGTTACATTGTCTTTTCCTGGACGATATAGAATATCAAAAGAGTAAGGACACAGTTCCAATTTGCCAGCGCATGATTTTGTCATTTCTTATTCTGCTAGGATGTTTAAGGTCGAAAATAAATGACAATGCCTTTTGATCTGTTATTAATTGAAAGTTTTTCCCTAGCAAAAAAGTCTCCATCTCTTCACTGATTCAACTGTTGAGTGACGCTTTTCACAATCAGATAATGTTGAAAAGTATGCTATGGTTAGACCGTTTTGACTCAGAGAAGCTGCAATAGCCACACCAGAAGCATATGTTTCTACAGTCAATATTCCTTCGCTTTTAAACAGTGGCCAAAAATTAATTAGAGAAATATCTTGCTTTAAGATCTGAAAATCATTTGCTACATAGGAGATGAAGTTGGAATGGGAAATTCCTTACAATTAATTAGGTTATGTATCTTTTCTGAAAATTTACGAACCCAGTTAGAGTAATGAGAAAATAAAGCAAGGATACGTTTCAAAGAGGCAGCGTTTTGAGGCAGAGGGAGATTAAGAAAAGGCTTCAGTCTCTCAGGATCAGGACGCATTGTTTTGTTGCTTAGATAACCCAGTATATAAATTTGGTTTTGAGTAAATTTACATTTATCTAAATTCATTGTTAAGTTAAATTTCTTACACACTTTCAAAAATGCACTCAAGTTTTCATCATGATCCTGTTTACTATTCCCAGCAATTGTTACATCATCCAAATACGCAAAAACACCTTTCAATTTTTCATCCAAGATGATGTTATTCATTGTTTTCTGAAAAGCTGCTACTCCATAGTCACTCCAAATGGAATTCACATAAATTGAAACAACTGTCCATCAGCTTCAAAGGCTGTGTAAGGCCTTTCATCATCTCTGATTGGTATCTGATGATAAGCACTCTTTAAGTCAATAGTGCTGAATATGTCATACTGAGCTAGAGATGGGCAATGTCGTTGTTTTCCGATAACAGTGTTATAACGTATAAAAGTATAGCGACAACAGGTTGCGGCATCCTGTTATTTTAATAACAGTGTTATTGACTGGAATGTCATTGTTGAGCAAGTGTAGATGCTATGGAACATATTTCGTTTTTCAACTGTTGTCAAACTGCCTTTTAATTTACAGTTATTGTAAAGTCGTAATAAACGTTTCAAATTTATATTTGTTTCTGACAAAATGATTTATATGTTTAGAAAGAAAACAAAATTTTTTAAATATTATTTTTAAACTGTTTGAGAATAATGATTTATTAATTTTTAACAAAATTAGTAGGCCTACCAAATAAAATACTGTAATAATAAAATAAATTTTTAAATTATTTTTTTTATTTAATATTTTAGAAATAAATAGGAATCCCTTAGGCAAACCTTGTATTGGGAATTCCTGCAGAAGAAAAAAGTTTAGAATGTACTCTCAATAGATAAAAAATACCGCTGACATAAAATGAAACAAAATAAACTAAAATTATAATAAGGTAAAAACTGTCTTTAACTAAAAATAAGTAACTTCTCTAAATCTTTTTACAGATATAAACATACATACACATATTTATATAAACCCGCATTTATATAGCATTCATACAACAAACATAAATGATTACTCGATATAACATATTAAGAAAACTTACTAATTAAAAAATAGCAGAAATTGATTTAAATTAAATATAAATTTCAATGTATAGTGAAACATTTGTAACAATTACTATACAAATATATTAAATAAAAGGCAGTCATTATAAAATAAAATAGATATTTACAAAAATAACGGGTAAAGTAATGTTCATATTATAATCAATCAAATTTGATTGGTAATTAGCCTACACTGCTACACACACGCACTTGAACAAAGATACTGATGTATTAAATTAAAAAACCTCATAAGAGTAAAACCTCATACATTTAGTCAAAGTTTACAAAACAATATTAATTTAGGTTTTATACATCCGCTCTTTTCCCAACCTACCCTCCGACCTAAGCATTAAGAAAATGAATCGTATGACAAAGACATACTGGCAACAGTTTGATAACAGTCTGATAGCAATATTCGAAAGCAGTTTTCGATAACAGTATGATAGCAGTTTGATAACACTCATG
>JAGFPH010000503.1:167302-179561 GCA_018207615.1 Philaenus spumarius
TTCGATAACAGTATGATAGCAGTTTGATAACACTCATGACGTATGTGTCTGTTATTAAAATAACAGGGAGTTTTCGGCAATAGTGTTGCGGCGGTGACTGTTGTCGCGTGATAACACTGTTATTTAGACTGTTATGTTAAATAACACCCCATCTCTATACTGAGCAAGTTTAGTTACCATTGATTCGATCTTAGGTAGTGGATAAGCATTAAGTAATGTGAATTTATTAATTGTTTGAGAATAGTCGATTACAAGACGTTTCTTTTATGATTTTCATTTTTACTAATAAAAACTTGTGCTCTCCATGGAGATGTGCTTTCTTCGATTACTCCATCTCGTAACAGAAATTGTATCTCAGATTTGATAAAACCTTCAATCTTCAGTAGAAAATCTCCGTGGTTTTGGTGTAATCGGGTAGCAGTCTTTAGTTAAATACTGAAATGAGCTTACTGGCTCTATGCAGGCACAAGCTACATTGCAAATAGAAAGAGGTTGTCTTGGACCTCCAAAGTCCATGGTAACAGCAGTATGAAGTTTTATAATATTATGTCCAATTAATATATCAGTGCATAAGTTTTTTTATTATTAGCAATTTAACCTGTCTGTATGGTTCTGTAAATATATATATCTACAATAGAATAACCCGTTCTAGGTGAAGTAAGATAAGTAGATGCCATAGAAACTTGGCTCTTCTCTGTTAATATCTAACCACAAAGTTATAATCAACAAAACTATCTGAACTACCAGTATCAATCAAGAAATTGCCATTAATATTATTAACTTTTCCATTAACTATAGCTTTAGAAAGCCCTGTAGGTGGTGTAGTTGAAGCTAAAGTTAAGGAAGCTGAAGTTGTCTTACCCTTTTTAATGTTCTTAGGTTTACATACTTTCTGGAAATGCCCAATTTTTGAGCAGCTCTACATACTGCATCCTTGGCAGGGCACTCTGTGCAAGAACGATGTCTAGATCCTCCAGAGAAGTAACATTTCTGATGAAAATGTCGAGAAGCTACAGCAGCCATGGTAGATATCGATTCCTCAGACTTCATTATGGTTGTTTGTTTTTCTTGATTATGGGTTTCTTGATCCATGGACAGTTGTAAGGATTCTTGATTCCATACAATAACAGTGTGAATGAGAGACAGTTTGTGCATTATAAGCTTCTGAATATTTTAGCGCTGACTCCAGAGAACGAGAAATTTCCTCAACCTCTTCTAAGCTTAGATTGTTGTTTTCTAATAAACGTTGTTGAATCAGAGTAGCTAATCCACTTATAAAAGCACCTCTGACTGACTCATCACGATAGGTATTAGCATCAACAGTAATAAATTCTCATTCTTTGCTTAGGGGTTTTAATGCAAGCAAGTACTGACCTATAGATTCATTATTTAGTTGCTTACGATTGGCGAGTATATGTCTTGCAAAAAGATTAAGGAACAAAAACATTCTTCAGAATATCATTAGCCTCATTAAATTTAGAACATTCATTAATAAATTCATAATTATTAGAAGACAAAACATTTACCAATACACCCAATTTCTTGTCGTCTGTAACTTTAGCTTCTGTTGAGAATGTTGTAAATGTTTGTAACCAATGTTTCCATTCCTTAGATGCATTTGGTGAATCAGGAGTAGAACTGAATCTCTCAGGTCGAAGTATTTTATCCATTTTATTATTAGTATAATATTATTGTATTTATAATATTTGAATTTAAAACTATGTTGTATAAATTGTAATAGAATAAACTAAACCTTTTAAGTATCTAGTTAAGGCTTTATACAACATAAACCAAAGATATAAAACATATGATAGGCCTACAACAATATCAGAACAGCTGATTCTATATAAACTAAATCTGTCACACGTCATACAATATAGTTAACCACACAATTAAATCACAATTTGTGGATCTAAAAATATTTGCAGCATTGGTGAGAACTCAAAACTCGATTACGCTTATTTGATGAAAAATATGTATATGTTTCCTTAATCCTTTAAAAAATCGAGAATTAAAGGAATTAAAAGGAGAATTAAAATGTTCCTGCCATTTGAAGCATAGTAGGGCCTACCCTAATTTTTTTTAATTATTCTGTTGTAATCAATGTAGTTACTTACACAAACCTTTAATTTTACCAGATTGATTAAAACTCCTGCTTTTTCCTTGGTTATTTAAAATTCAAAGCTAATTACCCCTTAGTCAACCAGGCAGCAAATACTTACCGTAAGTTAAGTAAGCATTAAAAGTTTCCTCAAAACTATATAAGTGGTTTTATTATTTAAGCCTATAGGCCTACAAACAAACCTTTTTTCTCTTTATAATTAGCATTTTGAAAGATCTTTGCGTAGAGTACGCCTGGCTTAATATAGGTATATTGTGAGAATAA
Organism: Philaenus spumarius; assembly: GCA_018207615.1. Taxonomy (NCBI): domain Eukaryota; kingdom Metazoa; phylum Arthropoda; class Insecta; order Hemiptera; family Aphrophoridae; genus Philaenus; species Philaenus spumarius. The sequence goes on from JAGFPH010000503.1 coordinate 169,689, forward strand.
TTTAGTTGAAATTTAAAGCAAAAATACAAGGATATTTTACCCAAGTAGGAACAGTAAAAAATTGTGGCTAAATAGATAACTTAGCCCTCCAAGTATTTTTGTTACCCAAGTAAAAAGGATATTAATACTTAGTAAAAAAAATATACAAATCAAATGTGGTTACCTTGTAGTTGTTTTCGCCACAGTTTCCACAGCTTTCAAAGTTCTTATAACACCATCCACTGTGTGCACTTGTTTAGTTGTAGTGGTCATTGTAGTTGTTGTCGTAGTCACAGTACATACACCACTATCACTACACTCAGACTTTATCCTTTCTACAGGGGTATCACATTTTTCACTCACTAAATCCGAACTATCACTAACACTAGAACTGGTCTTAATTTGTACAGCACTTTGTGAATTGTCATCGGAAATATGATTATCCGTAGCAGAGTTTGAATCGCTTCCACCTTCCGTAATGGAACTCTTTGAATCTTGATTTGTAACAACTAAATCATTTGAAAAAGGTCTTTTTGAACTACAAACTGCATCCATAGACGAGGAATCGTATCCTAGAGGACATTCATTTGAAGTTTCGTGAATCACACTCTCGGATATTACGGAATCCATAGATCTGCCATCCTCTGCAGATGGTGTTGTGACATCCATTTCCGAAGGTTCATCTTTTACTTTTATTTCTTCTGTTGTACAAACTTCTACTTCTTCTACACCTGAAGTTCCGATCTCCACTTCATTCACAACATCTTCTACGACTTCCTGTGGTTCTAAAGGTTCTAATTTCATAATGGGTTTGGATTCCATTATCTTATTCAAACCGTTATTGACCAAAATGTTGTTTTCAGGATTGTTTTCTAAAACTTTCCTTAACTTCTCTGACATACTGTTTGCTATCGATTCATCCTTCTTAATCGGCTGAGAAGTAACTTCTTTGTCGGGATCTTTCTTCACAACACTTTCATCAGTTTCTGAAACCAAAAAAGACATATTGATAATATTAACTGAGACATGGCAGAGATAAAATCAATGTTAATTATGTTTAAACATAATAAAGTTTATAGTTCTAACATATTGTTCAACACCATTCAACGTATTAAAACACAGAGTTCTAGTAGTGAAATAAATGACCTCCAGGTTAAACAAGTGGGGGTAGGATAGAACGACAGTCGCATACAAGGGTTAGTTATGTTTAATTGGCTGAGCAGCATGCTTGTTCTGTGTTGTGTAATTTATTATTATTGGACTTGTAATGTTAAGTATGTCATTTGTTCATTAAAGTTTCTTAAGCGACTTTTAACAGGGTGTCTACCAGTTTCCAGAAATAAAAATCCGTGACTTTTCAGTGACTTTTAGGGTAAAAAAAAAAAAAATCGAGTTTCTATAATATACAATGTCTTTATTCTTTAAAACTTAACCCTAAAAGCGCTAAGCTAAAATATGGGCTACCGCTCATTTACAATTAAAAAATATATATATTTTTCTCAATGTTCTTTTTAAATTTAGATTCTCAGGGTTAAGTAGTACACATAAAAAATATCCAACTAATTTTAAACTTTTTTTTACAAATTAAAAAATTTAAACCAAACTTTGCAAAATTTACAATAAGCCTCTTCAAAAACAAAATACATACAAGGCATACTTTTACTAGTCAAAAAAATAAAATCTTACATATAAAAAGAAAATAAAATAAAAATATTCGATAATCATGAACTATTGTTTCAGTCGGCAGGTTGAAAAAGTATTCGACAGGAACTATCGATTAGTATAGTCAAAACTTTTGCAGAATTAAAAAAGTTGACTGGAAATAATGCTTTGTATAAAAAAAGGCTTATCTAAGAGTTAATAGGTGAAATTTAAATACCACATTAACGAACGTGTTACACGAACGTGTTATACTAAATCGATACTATTTTATTATACTGTAGTAATACACCCAAATAGTGATACGCGATTGCGTAATGTTTTAGCAGATTGTCTCAATCGTTCGAACATCTCGAGCATTAAACAATCGCGCAATCACTACGCTGCAACTTGTCTTCTCCGCTATTCCCTAACGCTCATACTCCCCGATATTCCCTACTATGCCCATACTCCCCGATAATCCCTACTACGCCCATCTCCCCGCTGTTCTCTACTACGCCCATACTCCCCGCTAACCGAACGCTGTTCCTGTTTGTATTCACGTTTCGCAAAAAATACATTGAAACAAAATAAAACACATAATTAGGCTACTCCGCTTCATTATATATGCTCAAAATTATTTCAAAGGGTAGATATGTCATATAAAAAACTAATCAGGTTATATGGGAAATAGTATATTTCACAACTAATGGGAAAAGTGTGATTTTTCCTGGTGCGAGTTGTATTTAAATTGCGTCGTAGACGAGCAATTTAAAGGGAACGAGCATTTGAAAAGAACATTTTTCACGATACTACAGCAAAAAAATGTGATTATTAACATTTATTTTTCTTCTTACTGACTGAACAAGGGTCTTCTTTACCCCTAATTATCCAAGCCGCCCTTGGCAATGGTTACGCTAGATAGTAGATCGGGACAGCGGGAATCTCGTTAATCCATTCATGCGCATCATGAACAGATGGGCATTATTTCAATATTGTATTGTTGTTATTAGCTGATTTATCCTCACTAGTAAGAATATAATTTATCCTCGCTTGTGCGGATATGACGAACTTTACCTGTCAATATAAAAGCAACTGATATTCCAATAGTATCGTGAAAAATATTTTATCATCTTGAAGCCCGGGGTTATGATTGTAATTATTACATCGCCGTGTCACTCGCATGATAGTGTAGGCATATGGAACCTTTCTTTTATATTTGTTACAATCCAGCGCTCAGAGAGCTTATATTATAAATACTTTATGTACAAAATGATTTGGTTTTAGGACTTTAAAATTTATTTCCGTGACCTTTCTGCAAAATACGTGACTTTTCCGTGACCCCTTACTAAAATCCGCGACTTTTCCGTGACTTCCGTGACCAGTAGACACTCTGTTTAACAATGGAGACTTCCGAAACCGATTGTCAAAATCATCGCTTTAGAACTGTCGACGGTATTTAAGTTATATGTAAAACATAATTTTAATTTAATTATGTTTGCCTGTTTAAGGCTATTACTTTAAACCAAGCATGTGATTTTCTTTTTTTAAATGGTTATGTTTAGTCCCTTCAACATTAAAAAATACCGGTTTTACAAATCATAATAAAATCTTAGTCCAGATATATACTATGCTTTTGTCTGCAAACAAACACTAGGCTTATATAAAAACTGCAAATCTTTGTGCAAAAATAATTGGGCCTATACATAAATGTACATTATTTTTAAGTCACATAATGTTATAAACACAAACATTTGCCTGTAAATAACAGTTGTGGTCACTTTTGTTCCCAAACATGGGCAAATATTGAGTAGTATGGAAACATTTAAGTATCCAAAAGACCCTGCAAATCAAAGTGAAATTGGCATTTATACATTTTCTATATTGACCAATATCTTATATATAAAATTCTCGTGTCAAATGTCACAATGTTCGTTCCCGTACTCCTCCGAAACGGCTTGACCGATTCTCATGAAATTTTGTGAGTATATTGAGTAGGTCTGAGAATCGGCTAACATCTATTTTTCAAACCCCTTAATGATAAGGGCTACGCCCCAGTGGCCCTCAAAGTTTCAATGTTAATCTTATGGAAGTTCAATCTTAAGGAAGAAGAAGAAAGATTTCTTTTGATTTTATCATGGGCACAAAAAACAGCTCGTGTTCGTATGAAAAGCTTAAAACAGCTGATTTTGATCAACAACTGAATATAATTTTAGGTTAGGCCTACAATGGACATTTTTTTTTTTACAATGAACTAAAACACTTGGGCTAATTATTAGTATCAGGTTGATTTGTCTATCCGTGCAAAGCCAGGTCGGGCCAGAAGTATAAATTATAATAACTTAAAAATAATGTTTGCCTTTTGTTATTTATATATTCCCTCATCGTTCACAGCGCTCCATGCCTATTTCACGCATATACCACATTCTTAAACACTTACAATAATTAAGCTATTTTTTGTCTACACTAGAAATTAGGCTACTTGAAAATTATTTATATGGCAAAACAACGTTTGCCGGGTCAGCTAGTTGTACTATAAAAATACACAATATGACCCAACCTTTTTTTATATTATTATAAGAGCAGAAAACAAAAGCATCAAATAAATGACAATGTCCTGTTGGCAATTGTTTTTATTAATAATTCTTAGATGTATAATATCAGGATGGTGAAGTTTTTAATTAAAATTTGTAAAAAGTTCCTGTTATTTTTGACACTTTAACTGTGGTGTTTGTTCGCTGAAGTGTGTAAGTTTATAATTCAATTACATTATAAAATGTGTTAAAGTTTTTCTATTATCTTACCTTGTTTTATTACTTTATTTGTAAGTACATTATTACTATTTCTTGGAATACCCTTCGCTAATATTGCCTGCAGTTCTCTCCTCAAGCGAGCTCGCTTTATACACATTGGAGAATAACAATTTATTGGATTCTGCTCACTACACTGCTGACTGTAACACTTAAATTCTTTGCTTATACGTTGCAGTGCAGTATATTGTGATTTCAAAGCAGCTAGCTGTTTGTTTTGCAATGTGCGTATCGGAGTTAACTCAGATCCACCAGCCTTAAACAAATAAAATCAACTTTAAATACATTTATGTACGAGTTTTTCAGATTATAGAATGTTTACTTTATACTTTCCTACAGTAAATTTTAAATTACTGCATCCTAAAATAAATATATAAAAGGCACAATAAATTTCAGAGAAGACATGCAGTAATAGGGTTTACTAGTTTGTTTTTTTTTTATCATCTTGAGACTTTTTTAATACATACTAAGAATTTTTAAGAAATGTTTAAACCCACTAAAAGAAATACAATATGTGTAAGAATAGAATAGATATTACAAGTCAAACTGCTTTGAATTTACTAATGAGAATAAAAAACAAATAAAATTGATAATTGTAATTTAACCCTCCCAAAGTTGGACTGCTTAGATTGAGCATTCATAGCTCTTGGCCTAGGTCTCACACTACACAATTAATTGACAACTCTACTTTGTATTGAATATTTCACCCACTAAAAATCATCTAATCGCAATAAAACAAAAACCGTTGGAAAGGAAATGATTTAAACTTTAATTTTTGAATTTACACATTTTTTCTAAAACATATATTTACATATGTAATCATCGTTTTAAAATTGTAATTTTCTACATCAATTGATTCCGCAGTAAGAAAGCAATAGGAAATTACACAAATATGTCACTTCTCTTATGCTCAATATCGCTCAACAGAAATATTTTTACAATAACATAAAGATACCTTTGGATTCGTCAAGATTTGAATTTTCTAAAACTGCCTTCCAATCAGACGTCACTCTTATAGTTTTGAAAATATGAAGGTTTCTGTAAACTCTTGCAATTGGACAGTTTTCAACCAATGAAACAGCACATTTTGTATTCTAGATATCTATTACAATTCGATATGTTTGTGTAGATTTCTTTATATCGGTTTTTAGATGACACTTCAATCTTTCGTTTCGTGTAAAGTAGGGATGGGTCGATTCTCGATACTTTAGCTTTGGTATCGGTATCGATAGCCGAAACTCGATACCGATACCAAGAGATACTCAGTTGTCAGACCTGCCCGTTCTCGTATTTAGGAAGGACTCCCCGACGGAGACTCCGTGAATGTAATCTCCGGTATTTGCAATCGCATTGTTTGTATTTTAACTCAATTCAGCATAAATATCAGTAGAGAAAAATGTAAAAGATTCTTAATTTGATGTATGTAGACACTTTCCCCAGTAAAATGTTTTAGGCAATTGTTTAGTTTGTTATTGCTTGTTTTATTTTCATTCATGCAATGCTGTTATTTGTACACAAGAAGTCAAGTAGGCTCAAGGTCAACCACCTATGGATTCCTATGTTATCATGTCTATTTATAGAATTAGGGTGTCTACTGTGACAAAAAATAACACATTTTATAGATCGGTAAGAAAAGTATTTAAAGTAGTAATTCTATTTGTTTTAAGACGGGTCAAACATTGTGGACATTTTTGGGATTTATGATTTTAATGCGAGTCCCGACAGAATGCCTTTGTTTTACTTTTTTCCCGAAAATAGCAACATTTAATTTCCACTTTTTCCAAACAACTGTTACCTAAATAACATTTTCGTGGGCCTTAGCCATTGTAATTTAAATTAAGGTTTAACGCCGACGTTTTATAAAATTAGCGCTAATAATATTCGGACATCATATTCTTTTTCAGACTTTCGTCATTTTATTTTAAATGACATTTCAACAATGGTAGTTCATAAAATTGGCACAAATTGTATTCGGGCATAGTGTTTTTTGCGGACATTCACTGTGGTACTTAAATTATGTTTTATCGCTGATATTTCATACAATTTACCTAAATGTATTCGGGTTTCGTTATATTTCGTAAAAACTCACTGTGGTACAGTATATTAAATTACGTCCGTATTAAATAACGCCAATATTTCATATAATTTAGCTACTGCTAATTGTGTTTGGGCGTTAATTTCTTCCGTGGAAATTCGCTACTGTATTTTAAATAATATTTTACACAGTTTTAATTAAATTGGACCAGGTTAATTGTATTTGGGTAACAATTTCTTATGCGGACATTCCATTGTTCTCGGGAGTAGGTTTTTTCGCGGACATACGCTGTTGTATATTAAATTGCATTTGAATGCCGCTAATAATATTCAGACGTCGTATTCTTTTGCGGACATTCGTCATTTTTAAAAAAATAATATTTTATCAATGGCAGTTCATAAAATAGGCACTATAATATTACTATTATAAATTGTATAGGTATTTCTTTGAAATTTAAATGTCCACACGTTGTGGAGCCAATTTTTATAATTAACTATTACTATAGGGCCTACACTCTTTTCCTTTTTATAAAGTCCCACTAGTTTGAAGCCAATTTTATAATATTACTTACTCTATTGTAATACCCTAAAGGTAATACAATTAATTGAAACCTACTAAGTTCAGCCTCAATTATATTATCTTTGAAATAAGTACAAGTTTAATTTAACAAAATTTTGGTTTAATATAATTAAATCATTCATCTATTAATACATAAGGTTTATAATTTTGGTTTGATATAAGACATAAAGAAAGAATTTGATTTGTTTTATTTATAATGAGGAATATCTATTTCAAAGGATGTCTATTTCCGGTTTAGCTCAGTTCAGTATAACAATTTAAAAATTCATAAAATAAAGTTTGTTTTATCACAATAATAAATCATTTAGTTAAATTTAATTTTAATTCAAAATTAATCTCGGGATAGGGGCACTCGTGCTGCTGTAATTATCCCAATCAAACATATACGCATTTATAAGTTCAAACATGAAGTTAACAATTAAGAGATGGCGTCATAAGGAATTGGATTAGAAAAAGGTACAGTTTTTTTTTTATTTAAGTAATTTCCTTTAGGTATTGATCTTAATCACAGTTCTTTTAATACTTATCAGTTTTGGTTGTACACATTGGTAAATATTGAGTTATCGCACTTTTTGACTACACTTTTACAAAATAATTAACGGCGTCACTTCTTCATTCCATTAGTTACGTCCACCCACGCTTAGTTCTCAATTTACACTGATTTTGGCTTCTCTTTCAAACGATGTAGCTTGGTTCCTTTACTTCCGTCTATCTCGGAATCCGGAAATATGTACTCATTCATTTAATTCGATGATTGCGTTCACGTGATGTTACGTCACACATTCCTTTCTGCCGTTGCCATGGTTACGCGTTCTGACGTCAATGCTGTTTTCCTAGTATGGCGTCTATTTTCACTTTAAAATAGTTTTCGATGGATTTTATACCTAAAGTATTTCTTTGTTGATTAAAACAATTGTAGAATTAATTTGTTCTTGCGTTTAAAGCATAAAATTTATTTACTTGTAATAATTTTAATTCACCCGATCAAATAATTACTTCCTTTTGAATTTTAGTGTACGTTGTACTACTTGTGTCATATGTTAAACTAATTGTTGTGAATATTTTAAGAATAATAATAATCTACGGTATATAATTAACTATTAATTATTTCATAAATATTTTCTTAAATTTAGAATACATTCTATACATTGGATTATCTTGTTTTTGTTTATAATTTAAATTACATGGTACATTATTGGTCTTTTACTTGACTCGTGTTTACAATGGTTTAGTTGCCTACAAAATATGGCTGACATAACTTAACTAAATACGTTCTTTAATCGTCTTGAGTTCTTGCATAGTGTCTTTGACAAATTTTACATAAATAATAAATATAGTGTTTCTAATTTAGTATCTGACTTTCATTTCTTCATGGGGATTGGTACTGGTGTTTGTTTATATATTGACATAGGGTTCTCTAGGCTATAATACTAGACTGTTAGAAATGAATGTTTTTGTATTACTGAGATTTGAGACATTACAGCACAAATTGTATTCGGGCATCGATTTTTTGCGGGCATTCACTGTGTTACTTAAATTATTTAACGCCGGCTTTTTATAAAATTAGCGCTAATAATATTCGGACGTCGTATTCTTTTGCGGACATTCGTCATTTTATTTTTTAAATAATATTTCACTAATGGTAATTCATAAAATTGACTTAAATTGTATTCAGGCATCGATTTTTTTTTTTTTTGTTTGCGGACATTCACTGTGGTACTGAAATTATGTTTTATCACTGATATTTCATACATTTTACCTAATTGTATTTTCGGATTTCGTTTTCTTTTGTGAAAACTCACTGTGGTATATTAAATAACGTTTTAACGCCAATATTTCATAAAATTACTGCTAATTCTGTTTATACCTTAATTTCTTCCATATACATTCCGTTTTTTGTTGATAGTTATCGGTATCGAGAATTGATTTTCCAAATTATCGGTATCGAGAATCAAAAAATTTGGTATCGACCCATCCCTAGTGTAAAGCAAACCATATTTATTGTAACGGTTTTCGTACAGTCCTGAGAAATACAGACAAGTGGGAATTCAAAACTCTGCGTTTCTCTTGCTTTGCATGTGTTGTTAGAACGTTCAGTCACTCGGTATCTTGTATAGGATTCGTTCGCGAGAGTTTTAATTCCTTTAATGTAATTTTGTGATTCAAGGAACACTAAGTCAAATAATTTTATGAAATAATAATTTACAAGTATACAGTTTAATTATTTGATTTATTCTCTACACTTTGTTATAATAATATTTCATTTTTGGGCAAAGCATATATTCCTAAATTACTATTCAAACTAGTTTTGTTAGCAGTCTTGTAGTATGAACATAAAAACTGGTGTTTTCAAAATAAGAAATTTGAAATTATTATATATTTTTATACAGTTCTATTTAGAACTAAATTACAAACTTTTGAAACTTTTAAAAAAATTACAAAAATGTTTACTACTTTTTACGTAGGCCTAAAGTTGAACTTTTTCCTTTCATTACTAAACATTTTTTGTTTCTTGAGCTAATAACTTTGTAAATTTTACATCAATTAATTTTTTACTGGCATATATGAATTCTTTGAACCTTTCTCTACAAAAAAGCTATGGAACACTTTTGGATTGGTTTATAATTACTATATTTGGTGAATTTTTGAAAATATGCTTGCACACGCACCGAAATGGGTTGGCATTGCAACAAATTAGCATGAACACTTCAAGAGTAAAGAATTAAATATTAAGAAAACTTTGATCAGTTCGTTACCCAACAACTTTACTTTACGACTAACCTTCCTCGTGGTACAGCCTAAAAATGTTTTCTTCTACCATGTAATTTCAAG